>QRDG01000128.1:862707-957935 GCA_012064385.1 Puccinellia tenuiflora
TCAGAGGACGCCATATTTGTGAGTATCGTGGTGCAAATAATTGAAATTTGGAGATGTGAACATTCAGAAGGTTTTCGGATTTTAATATGTTCAAATATGGTCTAATTTTCCTGTAATTTTCTTATTTAGCACCATATTGAGAGGAAGTATATTATGGTTATGTAGAAATATTAACCAATGTGAGCAGTAATTTAAATTTGGAAATGGACGTATCCAAGAATATTTTTTAGTGTTGGAAATTGTTGCAATTTAAAAAAAAACTCACGCTTGAAAATGGTTCAAATTTCGAAGTTTGTTCAAACTGTAAAGTTTTGCAGATTCGGGTTTTTTTACACATCCGTAAAATGATCAGATTTGGAAGACATTTAAAAATTTAAAGTATCCAAATTTGAAATTTCGTCGTGTGTCGTAAATAATTAGCAATTAATTTTATGATCACTCTGATATATCGATGGATATATTTAAAGTCGTTGATTCTGCAGCATTTAGTACATTTTGAAAAATGTTCAAACACCCTAGAACAATACCTATGAAGCATTTTAAATTATCTAAAGCATGTTCTATTCTATTTTTGTGTTTTTTCCGAAAGGAAACTACAAAATTCGTATTTTGTAAGATGGCGTGAAGGTGTCAAATGAGTCTTTACGCATTATTTGAAAAAGTTAAGGTTTGAAATAGTTTGGAAAAGGTCATAAAGTATTTGAAATGAGTAGTTTGATTTTTACAAATTGTTAGAAATTGGTCTGAATTTATTTGGAGTTGTATTTGGAAAGGTTTAAAAGTAAAAAAAAAAACAGAACAGAAAGTAAGAAAATGAAAAAAAAAGGCCGTGCGGGCTGCACAGCAGGCAGGCCAGCCCAGCAGCCGGCCCATCCCCGCAGCCCAGCCCACCGTGAAGTCACGATGACGTCACCGGGGCCCGGAGCGGCCGCGGCGGCGCGCCACCGCGAGGCGGGACGCGCCTCGACGCGGGGAGGCCGGGAGAGGCGGCGCCGCCGCTTTAAGGACGCCGGAGCGTCGCCGGCGACGGCTGGAAGCGGCGGAGGACCCGAGCGCCGCGGCAACGAATCCGGCGAGCCACGGCCGTCCCTGGACGCCATCCGCGGCGAGGAGGTGGAGGACGCGGCGGCGGAGCGTCCCGTAGCCTCTGATTTGAGCGGGAAGGAGCGGAGAGGCGGCGCGACGACGGCGGCGGCGAGCTCCGGCCGTCGCGGAGAGAGGGAGAGAGAGAGAGGGGGGGGGGGGGGATTTGTGCAAGTTTTTGCAGAAAAGTCCTCCCGTTTTCCTCCAATTGCAACTTAGTCCTTCCTCTCGTAAAACTGTGGGTTGCGGAGCTATTTCCCGGTTTGCAAGGGAGTTTTTTGCAAAACCGTCACGAACGTGTTCTGCGGACCGTCGGATCGCCGTTCAACGGCTCGGATCGAGGAACTGTAGTACTGTAGCAACTACAGTAGCTACTGCTCCTTAGAACAGTAGCCGAGCGCGGAGGAGGCGAGAAATCGTCTGTCTTTAAAATATAGATAGATCTTGGCCGGGCTGCTGTTCTCACTAGTGCACTTCAGGTATACCATATAGGTACAACCGTACAAGCTACATTTCAGCTTTTCCCCACAAAGAAATGTATGAAAGTTCATACATGCTAACAGAGTGCTGAACGTTCACTAATGCTAGCGTTTAGACTACATGCTGGAATTTGGACTGACCAAGGCGCACAAACTAAAAGTATATGGATCACATTTGCCAATAATTATTTACTTACAAAAATACTTCTCACCTAGATAAAGTTCATATCAATCAGCTCGAAGAGATTACCTGTTGAAACTGTACTCTGATTGTACTCACAAACTATCCCCTCAAGATCAATAGGTGCATTCGAAACAAAAACAAGCAACTGCTTCTTTCTTGGAATAGGGAGTGGCTTATTCTTGCCCCCCAGAACAGTCCTCATGACAGGTTTATCTTCCGAAAATGGGTACACGCAACTCAAACCTACAAACTCGTCATCTGCTATGTGCCATACTCCCCATTCAGGCTCGAATCGACAGCATTCAAGAGCATCAAACATGTTCATACTGTAGGCTTCGCTCGTTTATGTGGCTCAGGAGCAGCAAGGTAACAAACAGTTGCTGCTGCAAGGTCGACCGAGTGCTACCAAGCTTTAATGTAAAATCATTTTGAGGCCGACGTTGCCACAAATCTACCATCTACATAGCCAAAGTCGAGACGATTTCCTAGGGCCTCAGAAATTCAGCATACTCTGAAACAAGAATCGCCATGTACCTCTGAGAACTGTACTGCAGGTACGAGTACAAAGACAGTAACCGGGGGCGATTTCATCCCAACATAGCAACTTCAGTTAGCCAAGTCACCAGTAGTCTTTACAAGAGCAGACGCCATCCTGGAACCTGTTTGCCGTCTCTGACCATCAGCACCCTCCCCACCACGCTGGACAAATCCTTGAAGAACTCGTGGCATGTTCTTGTACATCGTGATTACCTCCCTCCATTGACACAACCATCCTTGTGGTGGTGCAGCAGCCACGGCGAGCCTCGCGCTGTGCGCCCTCAGACTCTCGGCACGCCAGACGCCGCTCCTCATCCACGTCGTGCAGTAGCGTGCTGTCGTAGGTGCCCTCCCAGCCCAGCGTGACATCCAAGATTGTATCTAGCTAGCTAGATTACGAAACTTATATCAAGCACATCCAAGATTGTACACCAAGAACATTCATAATTATCTGCATCAATTTCGAAAGTACCTAAATCCATAACATAATACAGAATATTGTATGTGTATACATAGTAGTGTTATATGTAAAAGTATTTTCGGTATACAGAGAAGTTGGGACATGAAGGATAACAAAAGTTATTATAATTGCACGGTGAATAGGCTAAACTTGGCTATCGGGGAACATGGGTGTATCCAATGGGGTGCCATCGGTGCCATGGCACCCCCTCCAAAATATAGTTTTTTCTTCTTTTCTAACTATATTTGGACTGGTCCTATTGTATATTCATGATTAACAAATGCTAAATTGTTAAATCTTTGTGATCAAAATTCTAAATTAGTACAACACAACATTTATCCCGACTAAACATGAAGTGGAACAAGCCTAATACATGCTGTGAGTCGACTAGAAAAGACTATCTGTTTGTTTAGCCTTTAGGAATACTTCTTCTAGGAAATCATCCACGATTTACAACACAAGAGCTTGCCGTGATCCTAACAGAGTGCTGAACTAATGCTAGCGTTTAGACTACATGCTGGAATTTGGACATACCAAAGCGCACACACTAAAAGTATACGGATCACATTTGCCAACAATTATATACTCACAAAAATACTTCTGACCTAGATAAAGTTCATATCAATCAGCTCGAAGAGATTACCCGTTGAAACTTTACTATGATTATACTCACAACTATCCCCCAAGAGCAATAGGAATCGCTCGTTTCTGTGGCTCTTCCCATCTAGAGGTAAGCCTGGACGTTCGGTGACGAGCTTTTGGCTCGCACCGAGTTGAGCTCGGCCCACAAGTGTTTTTCACCGAGTCGAGCCCAAAAACCTGGACCGCAGCGAGCTTCTGGCTCGTCCGGCTCGGCTCGGTCCAGCCCGCTGGCTCGGCCTTTTTCTGAATTCTGATGAGTGGGCTTTAGCAATTAGAGTTTCTGGCCTGGTAAAGGGAGCTAGGTCACTCTGTTCTCTCCTCCCCAGTCATTCACGTACACGGGAGCTAGGTCTCATTGTTTCCTCGCTCCCAGTCACCTGCCGCCGCTCCCGTAGGTCGTCTCCATCGCCGCTCCCGCAGGTCGTCTCCGCCGCCGCTTCTGCAGGTAATCTCGTTCACTTTCCTCACTCCTATCCCATCTCCCTACGCACGGCACAACTGACTGGTCCGAGCTAAACAAGTCGTCGCCGCCGCCTCCACCGATTGTTGTGGCCGCCGGCAACGATGAAGCTGCCGCCGCCGCCAAAGGAAGATGCAGCCACCACCTAGTCGACTCCTGCACCCACTACCAGTCCCCTGCGCCGCGGAGCCGAAGCACTTCCACCCAATGTCGTCCCCGACCCCGGCTCGGCCACTGTCCAGCTGCGAGCCTGCGGGCTGCCCTCGCCGACATTGAGACGAGACGTCCACGCTTGCACCGCCATGCAACCGAAGGAATTAACTAAGGAAAAGCCGGTATCCGGCTTTTATGGGGGAAAGCTGCAAAAGGTCGCCGGCAAGCCGGCGTCGACAAGGGGAAAGAACACCAAGAACATTGGCGGTAAGCCCCGCTCGAAAGCGAACCCGGGCATCGTGCTGATCAATCCAACTGACAAGGAAGAGGAACCGGTGTACGTGAAGAAACACCCCCCTCCGCATCGTCGTCTCGCTGCCAACATAGCCGCCACCGGGCGCGCGGCGGGCCGTGTTGCCTCTTCTTCGACGATACCGGTGGTGAGTGATATTTTTTGTGGTTGTCGTTTTTATTGGTGGATCTAAATGTGGTGAATTGATGCAATGGTGTATGCAAATTTAGTGATGTTATATATGTGGTGAACTGATGCAATGGTGTATGCAAATTTAGTGATGTTATATATGTGGTGAACTGATTCAATCGTGTATGCAAATTGTGATTAGTTTGGTGTATGAAATATTTTGGTGTATGTAACTATGCATGTAATTGATGCAGATTGTGTATGCAAGTAAATTGATGCAAAAAGTGTATACAAATCTAGTTGTATTATTTATTTGGTGTATGCAAATTTAGTGCTGTTATATATGTGTGGTGAACTGATGCGCAAATTGTGATTATTTTGGTGTACGGAATATTTTGGTGTATACAAGTTATTGATGCAGATTGTGTATGCAAGTAAATTGATGCAAAATGTGTATACAAATCTGGTTGTATTATTTATTTGGTGTATGCAAATTTAGTGATGTTATATATTTGTGTATGCAAACGTAGTGATGTTTATTTATTTATTGTTCTAACAGGATGAGATGGATGATGGTGAGGAGGAGAACCATCAATTTGATGCCGGGGATAAAGAAGAGGATAAAGAAGATATGTATGTGCCAAATGATGACGATGAAGAAGACGATGACAACTCTTTTGACCATAATGATGACATGTCCGAGGATGATGCTCTAGGCCCTGCTAGAATCGATGAAGAAGAGCAATTAACCATTGATATTAGTTCAGGAGAAGATGAGGGCACTGCCAAAGGAAAGAAAAAACAAAAGGTGGACAAACAAAAGGTGGACACAAGTGCCTCTGAGAATTCACCGGCTTGGAAGTATTTTTTGAAGGTGAAGGTTGATGATGAAGATAATCCAGGGGGGGGCCTAAGGTGTTGAAAGCAAAGTTGAAAGTGCATGGTTGATCCCATGCATGGTTTTGGTAATTAATGACAATCTCTATGGACTAATATTTGCCTTGAGCTATATTTGTAGGTGTCCATTTGCTTGCTTGTCTCCATTTGTTGGAGTCAAGGTCTTGCTTGTTCTCCATGTGTTGGAGTCAAGGTTTAGGGAAGAAGATCATTTGTTGATCAAAGCCACGTGAAGATATGCCGAAGGCCGAGAGGTGCTTCTCCCAACTTGATGTATGGGGGAGCCTTGTGAATCTTCACCAAGCAAAGCGAAATGAAGAAAGGTGGTGCGTCTTGAGGAGTTGAAGATCGTCTTCATCGACCTCAAGTGGTGGTGCGTCTTGAGGAGTTGAAGATCGTCTTCATCGACCTCAAGTGGTTTAAGCGCAAGGCAAAGGTATGATCTTGGTAGGGTTTCTATTTTACCGGTCTCATGATGTTTAGTGAGAGACCGGATTATAGGATAGATAGCCGTACTATCAAGAGGGGCTCTCGACCGAGTATCGTGATCGTATCGTCGTAGAGAGCACAAACCTTTGCATCCATGCAATCATCTTTATTGGTTCTTATTTGGCTTTTATCCATGTGAGAATTTAGAGCTTGTGTTCATCTCCATACCAAGCTCTAGTTCATCAAAAAACGGATCTCATGAATATCTTCTTGCGTTTTTGATATCGGAGGTTTTACCGGTTTGTCTCTTCTACGAGAGGTCAAACTCTCTCCTTATGATTTCCTTCTCACATGATAGACTATGATGTGTATATGCATGATCTTGTAGGGCTTGTGATTATCTTCGAAACAAGCCCAAGATCATAGAAAACGGAGTCTTGATGAAAAACTTGTGCGTTTTCGGTGTTGGAGATTTTGCCGGTTCATCCGCTTGGAAAGGTCTCACCATTCCATCCCTTTGCATAATCTCCCTGGCTTGTTTCAATATTTTGACTTTTTGTAGTGTAAGCTCTTGTCGTCCTCTTTCCAACAAAATTGGATTCACTCGATTCGGAGTTGCCACGCAAAAGTTATTCAGTTTCAGGGTTTGCTGTTTTTCTGTGTCCGGAAGTACCGGCCCCTTGACCGGTACTACCGCTGGGCACTTCCGGTGCCCAGTTCCGGAGCTTCTTCCGCTTGCGAAAAAAGCTACTGGAACGGCTCCAGAAGTAGGCCGGAAGTAGGCCCGGTACTACCGGGCCGCCGGAAGTACCGGTGGCCTCAGCGGTACTACCGCTCGCTACTTCCGGTGTTTTGTTCCGGGGCCAGTTCCGCTTATCGAAAAGTTTCTGAACACCCGGAAATGTGCACCGGAAGTAAGGGTTGTACTACCGGGCGACCGTAAGTACCGGGCGCCGCAGCGGTACTTCCGGCCCTGCGGGTCTCTGCAAATGACCGTTGGTGCGCTGATTCATGTAGGGCGGTAGTACCACCCTTTGGGCCGGTACTACCGGTCCTGCGGGAATCTACGCCCCAACGGCCAGATTTTTGGGCCACCTATTTAAGGGGCCTTCTTCCCCAATAGGTGGTTAACTCTTTGGCCACCCTTTTGCTCTCTCTCTCCTCCATTGTTGCAAATCTTGAGAGCTTGATTCCTCCACTTCCCTCCTATGATTCTTGTCCATCTTTAGGGAAACAAGAGAGGAGATCTAGATCTACCATTCCACCAATCCATTCCTTCTCTAAGTGAGAGGAACCTAGTAGATCTAGACTTTGGAGTTCTTAGTGTTTCTCTTTGTTCTTTCTCTTAAATCCCTCCATAGCATTAGTTGCTTTGGTTGGATTTTGGGGTGAGGATTTGACCACTTGTGTGTTCTTGCATTTGCATTTGGTGCATAGGTTTGAGTTCCCACGGTGATACGTGGGATTGAGGTTGAGAAGCTTATTACTTTTGGGTGCATTGTGTTCCCAAGTGCTTGTGCCTCTTGGTGCATTGTGTACCCTAGAAGGTTGGAGGTGCCCGCGAAGACTTCGAGTTGTGAAGCTTCGGGCAAGGTGTTGGGAGCCCCCGATTAAGTTGTGGGTGTGTGCCCCAATCGTTGTAAAGGCTCCGGATTCCGCCTTGAAGGATTCCGATAGTGGAAGGTGAACCTAACCCTTGGGTGAGGTTCATCGGAGAATAGGGTGAGGCCTTTTGTGGCATCTTGAGTAGGCCTCTTGTGGCGAGCTCACACCCCTCCAACGAGACGTACTCCCTTAACAAGGAGGAACTCGGGAATACATCCTCGTCTCCACGTGACTCGGTTATTTCTATACCCGAGCTCTTTACTTATGCAATTTACATTGTGATAGCCTTCGTGCTTGAAGTCATATATATTGCTATCACCTTGTTGTTTTATTGCTTAGCATAAGTTGTTGGTGCACTTAGGCAAACCTAGTATATTAGGTCGTTGGCTTGTTAATCTAAACACATAGTTTTATTCCGCAATTATCAAGCCTTAAATAGAAAAGTTTTAATCGCCTATTCACCCCCCCCCCTCTAGGCGACATCTCGGGCATAGTTTGTTCTTTCAAAAGTGTCGTCGTTGCCCAAAGATGTATGCATATGTTCAAGGTTCAAGCACCTCAACCCTCAACAGGCATTGGAAAGGAAAATGCAAAAACCTCAATGCAAAGCGTCTCAAGGAGCAGATCCAAACTCGTCTCATGTTCAAGCCAATAAATTCTAATGCAAATATTCCTGCATCAACACTTCTGGGACATATTGGGTTTGATCAAGCTATTGTTAAGGAGCTCATTGCTAAGATGATAATGGTCCATGAGTACTCATTCAGAATGATTGAACATGAGTGGTTCAACATTGTCTTGAAGTATTTGAATCCACTCTACCAGTCCATGGGAAGGAAGGCAATCCGAGCTGAGTGCATGAGAGTTTACAAGAGAGAGAAACTGAACCTTAAAGTAGCACTCCAGGATGTGGACTACATTAGTCTCACTACAGATTTGTGGACTAGCAATCAAACCATTGCTTATATGTGTGTGGTGGCACACTATATTGATGCAGATTGGAAAATGCTGACCCGTGTGCTTGCTTTCATTGAGTTGGACCCACCTCACTCCAGACATGTGATTGCGGATGCTGTTTGGGAGTGCATAATTGAATGGAAGATAGAGAGCAAGGTAATATCCATCACACTTGAGAATGCTTCAAACAATGATGTTGCTGTTAAGGATTTGAAGGCAAAGTTCACTAATCGGCGATGCAAACAATTTGAAAAAGATTATTTTCATGTTCGCTGTTGTGCACACATTGTCAACTTGGTGGTGCAAGATGGGACAGCATGTATGGGCACTTTGATCACAAATTTAAGGGAGACAGTTAAATACTTCAAGAAATCAACTAGTCGCCTTTCAAAGTTTGTCGACATTTGCCGGGGTTTAGATCTCAATATTGGTGCTCACTTGACCCTAGATGTCTGTACAAGGTGGAGTTCAACCTACAAGATGATAGCTACTGGCCATCCATATAAAGAAGCATTAAAGGAGTATGCCAAATCGGACCTCAACTACATATGGCAGCCTTCAATGATGAGTGGAAGTTGTATGAGCTCATAGAGCCAATGCTCTTTGCTTTTGCTCAAGTAACTACCGCTTTTTCAGCACAATCATATCCCACAACGAACATATTCTACCGTCACATTGTGAGTATCAAGATTGCATTGAGAAAAGCCATTCAGCATGACAACCCAACCTATAAGGCCATGGGAGAAGCAATGATGGAAAAGTTTAAAAAGTATTGGGAGGAAAAGAACAATGTTATGGTGCTTGCTACTATTCTAGATCCAAGGTACAAGATGTTCTATATAGATTGGGCCTTCAAACAACTATATGATGAGCAACTTACTGAAGAAGAGTTGGCTGCTGTGCGCGTGGGGTTGGAAGAATTGTTTGAGAAGTTTGATACTGCAAATAAGCAAGCCGAGGAATGTACCCAATCATCATCCAAGGTTTGCATTACAAGTACCTCTATGCCCGCATCTGATAGTGACTTTCAAACCCACCGATTACGCACCACAACGAAGTCATCAAAGAGTGAATTGAGAAACTACCTAGAAGACGCACTTGAAGAACCAGCTGCTAAATTCAACTTGCTTGATTGGTGGAAAGTGAATTCACTTAGATACCCATTGTTGGCAAAGATGGCAAGACGGTTCTTTACCATCCCGGCTAGTTCTGTGTCTTCGGAATCAACTTTTAGCACCGGTGGAAGAGTTTTAGATGACTATAGTGGAGGTGTTGGTGTGTGGTGCAAGTTATATCAAAGGTTCCCATAGTGACTTGAATGTGACGGTATGATTTTCATGTCTTTTCTGCATTTCAGCTCTCTATTTCATTGTCATATAATGTAAAATTGGTGGCTAACTTCCGCAAGTTTAGGACAAGGAGGAAGATGAGGACGAAAATATGGAGACCATCAAGTTGCCTAAGAGTATGGTGAATAACAGCCATTGGTAACTAGATAATTATAACATGTTTGATATTCTACTTGTCATATGAGTAAAACATCGACTAACCCATTGTTTCTTCTAGACTTGTCATGTGGGTGTTGCTATTTTGGTTCATGGAGAATGGAGTTGAAGATTGGAGAGGGATGTTGCTATTTCAGTTCATGAAGAATGGAATTGAAGATTGGAGATGGATGTTCATCTTACTATATTTTGAACTTGTGCAATTGAAACTTGGAAACCTTCCACGCGGATGTTGCTTTATTTTGAATTTGTGCTATCGAACTTAGAACCTAAATTGTAACCCTATCGATGAACTTATTGTGATTGACGGTTATGATTTATAAACATGCTTGTGTAATGAAGTTGTTGCTATTTCATCCAATTTTGAAGTCCTATTATTCTGTGAAAGTTTTAATATATATACTTAGTTTCGATGTAAAAAAGATGCAGAAAATTGCTGCATGTAGCTAGCAGCGATGCAGGCATGCAGCGGCGATGCAGCAGCCAGCAGCTATGCAGGCATGCAGCACTATAGCAGCGATGCAGGCATGCAGCGGCCAGCAAGCCAGCTTGGCCTTCCTTTTTTTTGAAAGTTGAATTTTGGCGAGTCATTTTTCCTATAAAAAGGGGTGTCCAGCTTTCTCATTTCTCACACAAACATAACTATGGCTGAACCACAACCCAACCAAGTTCCTCCAAGACGTCGGAACACTTCCACGGTGTGGGAGCCTTTTGATAAAGTAGTTCTTGATTAGGATGGTGTCGAGGTGGTAAAGGCAAGATGCAAATGGCCTGGATGCACGCTCGATCTGTTCGTGGTGATAGGAGGAGCAATCAGCCACTTGCGGAGGCACCACGAAGCTCACGTCAGGAGATCCCGAAGAGAAGCACAAGACGGTGGAGGAAGTGATGTTGACGACTTCTAATTTAGTCTTTTAGATTAAAGTTGTACTCTTTTTTCCTTCCGAGAGAAAGAAGGTTTTTTAATGAGGCAACTATCAATAAAGATATTTTATTATTTATCTCATTTTTACATTTTTTGCCTCGCTTTATTATATCATACAAATATGCTTTAAATATAATTTTTTTTCCATAAGAATGGGTTAATCTGTATTTCAATTGATGTACTGTGCAATTTCATGAGCAAAATTGAAGGTATGAAAGCTCAATTTGATGTATCAAACTCGAAATCTTTCAAAACATGCTCTCTGTACAGGGTACTCTGTTTCTGCTCTGTTTTTCGATGGATGGAATCAGCGAGCCAACCCGATCTGGACCGAGTTTCTGCTTTACCCGGGCCGAGCCTCTTTTCCTAGCTCGTTAGCCCAACGGGCCAGACCGAGCCGAGCCCAAAAGAAGCGAGCTAAAGGCTGGCTCGGCCCGAGCCTGCACCGAGCTGGACCACGTCCAGGCTTATCTGGAGGTACCCAGGAGCAGCAAGGTACTGTAACAAACAGTTCTTCTGCTGCAAGGTCGACCGAGGGCTACCAAGCTTTAATGTAAAATCATTTTGAGGCCAACGTTGCCACGAATCTACCATCTACATAGCCAAAGTCAAGATGATTTCTGTCTCAAAAAAAAAAAAAAGACGATTTCCTAGGGCCTCAGAAATTCAGCATACCCTGAAACAAGAATCGCCATGTGTACCTCTGAGAACTGTACTGCAGGTACGAGTACGAAGACATTAATTCAGTTAGCCAGGTCACCAGTAGTCTTTACAAGAGCAGGCGCCATCCTGGAACCTGTTGCCGTCTCTGACCATCAGCACCCTCCCCACCACGCTCGACAAACACCCTTGACAAACTTGTGGCAGTCGGCACGTCACTCCTCGTCCACTTTGTGCAGAAGAGTGCCGTCGCAGGTGATGATATCCGGGATATACCCAAACCGCTCCGTTATTCTCCTGTCCACGTCGCGCAACATGCGGCGGATATCGGTGGCGCGCGGATGGGCACCGTCGCCACCGTAGAAGAAGTGTGACTGCATGCCGACCTCCACCCAGCTACACCCAGGCCCGGGCGCCGCATGGGGTCGCGCACTAGCTGGCAATCGCGCCACTTGCCGCCCGCCGTCCTCCGCGAAGATGTTCGACACCATCACGTAGTTCGCCGGTGTGTCGCCATCCATGTCCAGGAGGGTCTCGACGGCCTCGGGCCTCCCACCCTAAAGGGACATCCTTGTGCACCCTGCATCTTCAATGCACGCAGATCCCAACGACCTCAAGGTCGCTGACGACGCCGCACGCATTAGTGCCGCCGAGAGCGTGAACACTCGTTGGAGCGTCCTCTGAGAGCCGTAGCATGTCCCTGAACAGCCTCTGAGGAACTCCCTGTCGTCTCCCTGCATCAGGAAGCCATCTATGAGGGCAGTCCACGACACGACGTTCTTCTCGGGCATTTCATCGAACACCTCGCGGGGCATGTCGAACTTCCCGCACTCGGCGTACATGTCGACCAGGTTGTTGCCCAGCATGGCGTCGGATCCGAAGCCGAGCTTGAGAAGTGCTCCGTCGAGCTGGATGTCGCCGCGGATGGTGGGCTCTTCGTGCTCGCCCAGAAGAGGTTGGCTGGCGGCAATGCTGAGGAGGCAGCGCCGCCACCGTCGCCGTCAGGCGGCGTCGCTTCTTTCCCGCGGTCTCCCCGCACTCTGTACTCTGCAGCTGCAGCGCAGCCGCTTTTTGTTTTTTTTAGACGGTCCAAGAGGAGAGAAGGGTGGGCTGTCGTTAGATGGGCCTGGAGAATGAATGGGTCGAGAAGTAGGTGATACCGGCCCACCTTGTTCTTTCTGTTTCTATATAATAAACTGATTATTTCGGTTTCCTTTCGAAATTCAGAAAATAAAACTATTACACATTTCCTATATAGGAATAAAAATTATAAACGACATTAAAAAAAAATCATCAACACCCTTAGGATTTGCAACGCAAAAACTCACGCAAAGAGTGGCAGGGTTGGTTTTACAACTCCAATCAACCCAAAATAACTACACATGCAAATTGTGACCCGGAGCTCCGAGACTAGGAAGCAGCTGCGTCATGCTCTATCGATGTATGTTCATGTTGCTGAAGCACTTGACATACTCACAGGTTGCACATCAGCTCAGCCAGGATTTGAGCATACAACATGCATCCTCGACAAGACGCTCCTTCTGCATGGACGACCGAGCACTCATCTTCGCGCTGCGAAGCGTTGAACAAAACGAGACATGATCCGCGAGCTGACTCGACACCTACGAACAGATAAGGTAACAACACGGATTCATTGAGGGACAATTCCAGGATCTCCTCCTACTAGTAGTAACATCTTAGTTGGTTTCTAGGATGATCACTCGATAAACTTACATACGAGACGAAGTCCTCCACGGAGTGAGAAGCACCAAAGACAGAGACGAGAGCACAATAATTGATGTTTAGATAAAATGGCGTTCTTCCCGATCCCTGTGATGTATAAACGCTCGAGGTGCGCAGATTTGCTAGATATTTCGACGGCTTCATCAATAGTCTGCACAACACAAGGAATGTGAGGTTAGCTTGTTATATTCCCGGTATGCACGACTCTCTAGACACACAATTAGGGTTTTAGAACAGATATATGTACGAGAGGGCATCATCTAAACCTAGGGACATCTCCACAAAACATGCGTGCGACACAAAGTTTTGGGAAAAACTAATTTTTTTTTTGTTTTGCCTCCGCAAAATAGACAAATTTCGGTGATACAAAATAAAATTTCATGAGACATTCTTTTTTCTTTTTTTACACAGGAAAAAATAAAAGTCGTTTTTCTTATGCAACTCATTGCCCGCAAATAGAATATGGTTTTCAGGAAACAAGGTGAAGCTATGCATTTTCCATATACGTACCTCCTTGCTTGGATGCATATCGACTGTTTTAGCATCTAGGGTGATGCTTTCTAGCTTGGCTCGAGTATAGAGAGAGACATTAGAGCAGTCCATGTGTAACTCCTTTACTCGCAGCGCTCCTCCCAGCGAGATCTTGGTCCGGCGGTGATCGCCTATGAAGTGAAACCTGGAGAGATTTGGAGCTTTGCTCTCTACCTCTCGCAGATCGTCGCAGTCGGTCACCTTTAGGTAGCCTAGCCGACTGAGAGGTCCGGGTATCTTCAAGCAGGCTATGCCAGTGCACTCCCCGAGTGAGAGCCGCTCCAAGGCCAAAGAAGAGGAGAGGAGGCACCATAACCCATCCCCCGTGACATGCACATCGCTCAGCTGTAGTATCACCAGGTTCCTTGAGCTCCAAGTCCCAGGGGGCGTGGGATTGAAGGAACAATGGGAGAGACGAAGATGACGGATCGAGTCCCCCTTCCCATCCGATAGAACCGAGCACGGGAACACGTACATGCTATCTTTCCAGGGGAGTGAAAGGCTCAGCTTCTGGATCCCTCGCGCCATAATGGCCTTCGGAAGCCATCTGTTTAGACGTTGATGGTTCTTGTTGCTGTGATGATCCAGACAGAACTCCAAATTCCTTACGCAGGTACCCGAGTGGTTCTTCAGGATGTGGTCGACCGTGTTGGCGAAATATCCAGAGATAGAGATCCCCTCCTTTTGGCATGCTTTTCTGGTCAGGCCCAGTGAGTCCTCGCTGAAGATGAGATTGGGAAGGTATCTCCAGAACCATCGGAAGGCGCGGGACACACAGGCGGCCCGGGCAGCGTCTCGTAGCGGCAACAGGGAATATATGTGACACCAGATGTCCTGCAAGTGCAACACACAACCATATATTCATTGCATTATCATATGGTACTTAAAAAGAGAGACAAAAAATCTTGCCAAATCTAAAATCTTTCCAAGAATCGATTTCCTATCTACCCGAAGGATTTGAGCTTATGCCAATGAAGCAACAGATTACAGGATTAATCATACATAATTTGTTTCTCCAAAAAAAAGATATAATCGAATCAAGTCGACCCAAAGAAAAAGGAAAAAAAGTCCCCACGGATGTAGTACAGGTGAGGCAGCCTGTGGTAGTACGTACCTCTGGAAGGCTTGGCCCTGTGTACACTTTTCCATCTTGTTGTTGTTGATCTTGGAGTTTTTTCCTTTTTGCCCAACGTGAAAGGGTCGACCCATCGTCAGCTGCAGGCGACAGGGTTTGCTGGCGGCGGCGGCGGCGGCGCGTGGCCATGGCCATGATCGGCTAATCCAGCGCCAGCAGCAACTCCAATTTAGTAGAGACGAGAACACTTTTGCCAGATCTATGTATAGCTAGCGCATATACGTACTAACCTAGATATACGTACTAGTACTGGGATTGCATCCGACTTAGCTTAGGAGACCTACTTTGCTTTGAACTCATGCCCAACTTTCCTAAACAAGCTACCGACTAGCAACACACGGCCGGCCGATCGATTCCTATAGGCCTCGGTAGACCTGGCTATGAGCAGCCTGGCCTGGTCGGCCCGTCACGACCCTACTCGAAAATGTTGGGCCTGATTGTGTCATAGGGCCGGGCTCAGGCTTGAATTTTGAGCCCGACGGCCGGGCCGGGACGGGTTTACACAAAACACATTTTCAGCCGGGGTCGGACCGGGCTAGTCGGGCCTAGTCAGGTTTTTCGGGCTCAGACAGGGTTCGGGCCTAATTTCTGCGGCCCGATAGTCGGGCCGGGCCGGGCTCAGCCTTGGTTTTTCTGCGTCGTGCTTTTTCTACGCCCGAGCCCGATCCGGCCCAAAAAATGCACAGGTATACGCCTCGGTGACCACTCACGTCCGGTTCTTTTGTGAAACCCCGCAATATGCATCCTATTTTGTGAAAAAGTCGCACTAGTACCAAAACTGAGTATTTGGGTGTTCGTTTTGGTATTTGGATATTCGCTTAATAGGTTCGGTAGTTAAATTTCAAACCGACTAAAAAACAACCACCATAGTCGTTTTGTTTACCGGAACGCCGACTCATATATATCTAACACCAGCTGTAATAATTAATAACATATTGTACTCGGATAAAATATAAAACCCTCGTACTTCACTTTTCCGAGATGGAGTCCACGTTGAATAGATAGGGGCAAGTTGTACGGTACCTTTTACTGTACTACTCATAGGGAGAGAGTAGTATGAAACAAACCAAGGACTCAGATTCATCGTTACAGATTAGGTGGAGCAGGACCAACGTCGTTGTGCATGAACCTGTCCATCTATGGACTTTTATTGGTGCGGTGTCGAGTTGGATAACCAGTTGGACTTCTTTGAGCTGCTGCACCCCGGTGCCGTGTTACGTCTCTTTCCGAAAGAAAATCGAGAAGGGTGGGTCGTCGTTGGTTGGGCCTAGATAACGAATTGGTCGAGTGGTTGTTGCTCGCGTGTGAGTGTGGCAGCCCACTTTTTGAGTCAGTTCCAAACCAGATACGCCAAAAGAAAATGAATCGTTTGGGAAAACAATGCTGCCAAGAGATTTCGCATAAAACTGACCGATTATCGAAACATCAAATAATTTTCGTAAAAGTGACTCCGCATAGCTTGACAAAATTTACTTCACATAGACTATCTATCTGGCTTGACATTTGGCATGCTTGCACATCAGCTCAACCAGGCGTTGAGCATACAACATGCTTCCTCGACCATGCGCTGCTCGTGCAAGAAAAACGCACTTGTCTTATCGCCCCGAAACTCCGAACAAAAGGAGACGTGATCCGCGAGCTGGCTGGATACCTAGAGACAGAAAAGGTAATACCGGATTCATTAAGGAACGGCCGCACAAATCTTATACTCCCTCCGATCCATAAAAAATGTCGCCCACTTAATACAAGTTTATGCTAACTTAGTACAAAATGAGTGACATTTTTTATGGAAAGGACCATCTTAGTTAGTTTTCAGTAGGATCACTCGGTAAACTTACATACGAGATGAAGTTCTCCACCGAGTGAGAAGTACCAAAGAGAGACACCAGAGCACAATACTTGATGTTTAGATAAAAGGGCGCTCTTCCGATCCCTGCGATGTATAAACGCTCGAGGTGCGTAGATTTGCTAGATGTTTCGGCTCGCTCATCAATAATCTGCACGACATAAGGAATGTGAGGTTAGCTAGTTATATTCCCGGTCGTAAAATAACGATATGCGCGACCCTCTAGCCACACAAGTATGTTCTAGGGTTCTAGAACACATATATGTACCTCTTTGCTCTCATCGTTGGTTTCTAGCTTGGCTCGAGTATAGAGAGAAAAGCTAGTGCGGTCCATATGTAGCTCCTTCACTCGCAGTGCTCCTCCTAGCGAGATCTTCGTCCGACGGTGGTTGCCTATGAAGTCGAACCCAGAGAGATTGGGAGCTTTGCTCTCTATCGCATCCATAGCATAGCAGTCAGACACCTTTAGGTAGCCTAGCCGCCGGAGAGATCCGGGTATCTTCAAGCAGACTATGCCGCTACAACACTTGAGCGAGAGCCGCTCCAAGGCCGAAGAACAAGATAGGAGGCACCATAACCCGTCTCCCGTGACATGCACATCGCTCAGCTGTAGTATCACCAAGTTACTCAAGCACCAAGCCCCGGGCGTGGGACAAAAGGAACAATGGGAGAGCCGAAGATGACGGATCGAGTCCCCCTTCCCGTTCGAGAAAACCGAGCACGGAAACTTGTATGTGCCATGTTTTCGGGACAGTGAAAGTGTAAACTTTTGGATCCCTGGCGTAATGGCCTTTGGAAGCCATTTGTCGAGATGTCGATGGTTCTTCTTGTTGTAATGATCTAGACTGAACTCCAGGGTCTTTACGCCTGTACCCGAGTGGTTCTTCAGAATGTGGTTGACCTTTTTGGTGAAATCTTTTGAGATCTCCTCTTGTCGGCGTACTTTTCTGGTCAAACCCAGTGAGTCCTCGCTAAATTTGAGGTTGGGAAGGTATCTCCAGGACCATCGGAAGGCGCGGGACACGCAGGCGGCTCGAGCAGCGTCTCGCAGGGGCAACAGGGAATGTATGTGACACCATATGTCCTACAAATGCAACATACCATGCATTGCATGTGGAATTTTAGTAGTGAATAATTATCATGTGGTACTTCAAAACAGAGAATAAAAGAACCACATTCCCCTACCAAATCTGAAATCCTAGCATGAACCAATAGTTAACTGGTAGACATAAACACTAGTCGAAGCTCAATAATTGATTTCCTTTTTACCAAAGAGAGTTGAGCTAGCGTATGCAAATGCAGCAGCAGATTACATGATTAGTCTGATGTAAACATTCTTTTATTTACCTAGCATGTATATATTGCATGTTTTTTCTTCGAAGAAAAGGATGACCTCTGTACCCGACATCGAAACCCAACAAGTCGACCCAAAGAAAGAAAAAGGAAAATGTAGTACATTCATGTCTACATATATTTAGGACTGCGATTTAATTAATTCACAATCAACTTAGAATTAGCAAAACCATAATTTCTAATAGTAGTACCTCTGTAAGGCTTGGCCCTGTATACTCCTTTTCTTCTTGGTGTTGTTGATCTCGAAGCTTTTTTCTTTTAGCCCATCGTGAAAGGGTCGACCCATCTGCAGCTGCCGGCGGCATGGTTTGGCGGGGCGCCGGCGGCGGGGCGTGCTAGCAGCAGCTGCAGCTTAGTCGAGATGAGAAAACTTTTGTTAAAGTTCCGGTGCAAGTCTGGCGGTGGCGGATCACATCATGATCTCTGACTCTGTACACGTACAAGTACTGGGATTGCATCCGACTTCACTAGTAGAAAAGGGGGCAACGGTGCGCCCCCTTTAGTACCGGTTGTCCAAAAACCGGTACTAAAGGGGGTCATTAGCACCGGTTGTTTAGCTGCGCCAGGCCTCCAACCCTTTAGTACCGGTTTTTCATACCAACCGGTACTAAAGATGGACCTTTAGTACCGGTTGCTATTAAAAACCGGTACTAAAGGGGGATGCAGGTGCAGCCACGGTTGGTGGCCCCACGGCAAGCCCTTTAGTACCGGTTGGTAATAACAACCGGTACTAAAGGTGCTGCCTATATTTGCTTCTTCCAGCCCGAGCCAGCTCCATTTGTAGCAACTCGACCCACACTCCATTTTTCCTCTCTCCCAAGCTCAAATTGACCACCATTTTCTCCAACAACTTTCAAGATTGGTGGCACCTACATATATAAGGGTTAGCAACTTCATCTTCTCTTCCGGCATTTCAAGTTTAGCTCATTTTCGTGCAAGTTTGATTTTGGTGGTGCTTGCAAGGTGTTTGATGAAATTCCTAAGTTAGGGATTTCATTTGTTTTATATGCATTTTGAGCTCAAATTAAAGTATAATTTGTGGTTTTATATAGTGTCGTCCCGTCCCCTTCCTCACCGCCGTCGATCGCCCGCGCCGCTCCGTCACCGACACTACCTCGGTGAGCCTCTTTTTTAATCTTTTATTTTAAAAAATGTTAGTTATATGATTTAAATGCATAATTATTTCTTGTATAATTTTATTATGTTTTTTTATATGTATAGTGTCATGGTTTTGATATCCGTCCCCGTCGGACCTCGTCCGGTCTATGATTCTGATGTGGTATATTTTTATAACTATTTATTTTGTTTCATCGTTATAACAATCATGCCGACCAACTTGACATAGATATATTTCTATTTAGGAGGTAGTTGAACCAGAAATTCCAGCCGACCCTATTGTCGAGTTTTAGAAAAAGAAAACAACGATTTAAAAGCAAAATTGAAGATAAGTGAAGATCTTTGTCTCCAATGCCTGGAAGAGAAGATGGTATTGGAATTGAAGATTGCCGACATCGTCGATGCTCACGGGGTCAAGCTTGCCGACGTCGTCACTGCTAACGAGATGAAGATGGATGCAATGCGCGTCAAGCTTAAAAAGATTAGAAAATATGTCATTAGTCAAGAGGCTTGGTATCATTATGCTGTTGGTTCAATAGTTACCTTGGTTGCGATTCTGATCGCATTTGTTGTTGGATATAAATTCTTTAGATAGTTGTATGTTAGTTTCGATTGATGTATGTTTCGTGAGAACTATGTATTACATTTGGGCACTACTCTACTTTGGTTTTAATGTGATGAATTTGTATTAATTAATTTGGTCACGTATCTCTATTCATTATTTAGCTGGTGTAATGGTTTTTGATTTATTTATGTAATGCAGATGAGCCGAGAATGGATGTACGGTGATCGACGCCTTCCCGAGTTCATTGATGGCATGCATCGTTTTCTCGATGTGGTTAAGTTAAACAAGCTGAAGAATGGTTTTATGATTTGTCCATGTGATGAATGTCGGAATACGAGGAATTACCCGAGCGTAATAACCATACACTCCCACCTGTTGCGACAAGGCTTCATGCCCAATTATTTTTGTTGGACCAAGCATGGAGAAAGAGGGGTTATAATGGAAGACCATGAAGAAAAGGATGATGACAACTATCCTGTGTTCTCTGAACACGGTGATACTACAATGGGGGAAGACGAAGTTGAGCATGAGGTCATTGTTGATCAATCCGATGATGATGATCTTCGTCGGGTCATTCTTGATGAACAGATGAAGTGCGGAACTGAAAACGAGTGGTCGAAGTTGGAGCGCATGTTAGAGGATCACAAAAAATTGTTGTACCCAAATTGTGAAGATGGCCAGAAAAAGCTGGGTACCACCCTGGAATTGCTGCAGTGGAAGGCAAAGAATGGAATATCTGACAAGGCATTTGAAGAGTTGCTACAAATATTTAAGAAGAGTCTTCCAAGAAATAATGAATTGCCCCACAATACATACGAAGCAAAGAAGATTGTCTGCCCTCTTGGATTAGAGGTGGAGAAGATACATGCATGCATCAATGACTGCATCCTCTACCGCGGTGAGAAGTATGAGAACTTGAATGCATGCCCTGTATGCGGTGCATTGCGGTATAAGATCGGGCGAGATGACCCAGGTGATGTTGAGGGCGAGCATAGCACCAGGAAGAGGGTTCCCGCGAAGGTGATGTGGTATGCTCCTATAATACCACGGTTGAAACGTTTGTTCCGAAACAAAGAGCATGCCAAGTTGTTGCGATGGCACAAAGAGGACCGTAAGGAAGACGAGATGCTGAGACACCCCGCTGATGGGTCTCAGTGGAGAAACATCGACAGTGCGTTTGGGCATTTTGCAGCTGACGCAAGGAACTTAAGATTTGGTCTAAGTACAGATGGCTTGAATCCGTTTGGGGAGCAGAGCAGCAGTCATAGCACCTGGCCCGTGACTCTATGTATCTATAACCTTCCTCCTTGGTTGTGCATGAAACAAAAGTATATTATGATGCCAGTGCTTATCCAAGGCCCGAAGCAACCCGGCAACGACATTGATGTGTATCTGAGGCCATTAGTTGATGAACTTTTACAGTTGTGGTCTGACGAAGGCGTACGTGTGTGGGATGAGTACAAACAAGAGGAATTTGGCCTACGAGCGTTGCTGTTTGTAACCATCAATGATTGGCCTGCTCTTAGTAACATTTCAGGACAGTCGAACAAAGGATACAATGCATGCACACACTGTTTAGATAATACTGACAGTATATATTTAGGTAACAAGATTGTGTATCTGGGGCATCGTCGATTTCTGCCAAACAGGCATCACGTAAGAAACCAAGGCAAGCATTTCAAAGGTGAGGCAGATAACCGGACAAAGCCTACACGCCCTGATGGTGATGTTATATATGGCATGGTCAAGGATTTAGAAGTAATCTTTGGAAAGGGTCCTGGCAGTCTATCTGTTCCGAAAGACGCAAACAAGCACGTACCCTTGTGGAAAAAGAAATCTATATTTTGGGATTTACCTTATTGGAAAATCCTAGAGGTTCGCTCTGCAATCGACGTGATGCACGTGACGAAAAATCTTTGCGTGAACCTGCTAAACTTCTTAGGCGTGTATGGGAAGACGAAAGATACAACGGATGCACGGCAGGACCAGCAACGTATGCACGAAAGAGACAACCAGAATCCAGAGAAGTATCAAGGTATTGCCAGCTACGCTCTTACCAAAGAAGAGAAGGAGATCTTTTTTCAAGTCCTGAGCAGTATCAAGGTCCCTTCTGGCTACTCGTCGAATATAAAGGGAATAATAAACATGGCAGAGAAAAAGTTTCAAAACCTGAAGTCTCATGACTGCCACGTGATTATGACACAATTACTTCCGGTTGCATTGAGGGGGCTTCTACCGGAAAACGTTCGAGTACCCATTGTGAAGCTATGTGCATTCCTCAATGCAATTTCTCAGAAGGTAATCGATCCAGCAACTCTACCAAGTTTACAGAAGGATGTGGTCCAATGTCTTGTCAGCTTCGAGTTGGTGTTTCCACCGTCCTTCTTCAATATTATGACGCACCTCATAATTCACCTAGTCGAAGAGATTTCCATTCTCGGTCCTGTATTTCTACACAACATGTTCCCCTTTGAGAGGTTCATGGGAGTCTTAAAGAAATACGTTCATAACCGTGCTAGGCCAGAAGGAAGCATGTCCAAGGGCTATGGAACAGAGGAGGTCATTGAGTTTTGTGTTGACTTTATTCCTGATCTTAAGCCTATCGGTGTTCCTCAATCGCGCCATGAGGGGAGACTGCGTGGAAAAGGCACGCTAGGAAAGAAAGCAACAAGAAGTATGGACGGGCATTCTTTCACTCAAGCACACTACACAGTTCTACAAAATTCCAGTTTGGTGGCTCCGTATATCATGAAACACATGGATATTTTACGCTCCGAATACCCGGAGCAGACTAACTTCTGGATTAAAGGAAAGCACGTGGAAACTTTCGGCAGTTGGTTGCGTACACATCTCATTAATAACACCACTGTTGGAGATGAGCTATACTTGTTGGCCAAGTCACCATCTTCGACTATATTGACTTTCCAAGGGTACGAGATAAATGGGAATACATTTTACACGGAAACCCAGGACAAAAAGAGCACTAACCAAAACAGTGGTGTCCGCTTTGATGCAACAAACGACGATGGGACAAAGGACACATATTATGGTTGCATACAGCAGATATGAGAACTTGACTATGGACCTTCTTTTAAGATCCCTTTGTTTCAGTGCAAATGGGTCAACCTGGCAGGCGGGGTAGAGATGGACCGGCGGTACGGAATGACTACAGTGGATCTCAACAATCTTGGGTACCACACCGAGCCATTCGTCCTAGCCAATGATGTGGCTCAGGTTTTCTATGTGAAGGACATGTCTTCCAGACCGAAAAAAAGAAAAGATAAGCGAGCCGATACATCATGCGATCAGCCAAAGCGCCACATAGTTCTTTCAGGGAAAAGAAACATCGTGGGTGTGGAGAACAAGACAGACATGTCAGAAGATTACAATAAGTTTAATGAAATTCCGCCCTTCAAAGTGAAAACTGACCCAAGCATCGTGTTAAATGATGAAGATTGTCCATGGCTACGGCGCAATCAGAAGAAAGGGACACACACGAAGAAGAAAGGGACACACACTAGATAGGGATGTTGGTGGTGATGTGTAATAATGTATTAAACCTTTTATCAAATGCACACAGTTTCACCTGACTTGTTATTACCTGCATATCAAATGACTTGTATGACTTGTATTCGGTCGATGAACTGAAGGATTCCTAGATATAGAACAAAACATACGGTTTCACCTGCATACAGCCCAACAGTGGCTCGTGAGTGCCTGCATATAAAATGCACTGTTGGACGTATGCAGGCGAATCCGAATGATTTGTATTCGGTCTTTGCCTTCCGGACTAGTTTGACTAGCTTCTTCTCCGCTGTTGCCGTACTCTTGTTCTTCATCAGAAGCACATGGATTCCCGTCATACAGCCCAACGGTGGCTCGTGAGTGCCTGCATATCAAATGCACCGTTGGGCTGTATGACGGGAATCCGAATGATTTGCATATAGGGTCATGTGGCTGATCCAACACTGGTTTTGCCCATCCGGAAGCTTGCGCAAATCGACCTTCGATCCAAACAGCCCCAAGACTTCTCTGATGATCTAACGACCGTCCCAAAAAGTGTTGGGAATGTTGTAGATCATCAGAGAGCCTTGGAGCTGCTTGGATCCGACCGAGGGCATGGCTACCACTTCCACCACCACCACTCCCACCTCCTCGGCAATTCATCATTGTGTCACCCTAATCCAGTGTGCCGTTTCGCTGCAGGGACGTCGCTATTTATAGGCGATTAGAAGGTGTACCTGTGCAGATCCGTGTGCTTCTTTAGTCCCGGTTGGTAACACGAACCGGTACTAAAGGCCCTGATCCAACAACCCACAAGCGCTCGAAGGAAACACACGATCCGTGTGCATCTGATCCAACGGCTCACAAGCGCTGTAAAGAAACACACCCCTGATCCAACGGCTCACAAGCGCTTGAAAGAAACACACGATCCGTGTGCTTCTTTAGTCCCGGTTGATAACACGAACCGGTACTAAAGGCTCTGATCCAACAGCTCACAAGCGCTCGAAGGAAACACACGATCCGTGTGCTTCTGATCCAACGGCTCACAAGCGCTGTAAAGAAACACACCCCTGATCCAACGGCTCACAAGCGCTTGAAAGAAACACACGATCCGTGTGCTTCTTTAGTCCCGGTTGTTAACACGAACCGGTACTAAAGGCTCTGATCCAACAGCTCACAAGCGCTCGAAGGAAACACACGATCTGTGTGCTTCTGATCGAACGGCTCACAAGCGCTCTAAAGAAACACACGATCCGTGTGCTTCTTCCACCGCTTCCCGCCTTCGTCTTCCTGTAATTTCTCACTATATATATATAGGCTTGGCCTCCATTGTCATATCACATCTAAACTCATATCTGCAACCTCACTGTTCTCGGCGACGATGTCCATGTTGGACCAGAGGGGCGATGTGCGGGACTGGGCTCCACCGGGATGGCACTGGGAGGTGCTACCTTCCGGGATGCGCAGCTTGGTGAGGAATCCGGGTGACGTCGTCGACCCGGATCTTCTGTGGTGGCAGTCGCGTGGGCCACGCTCGGTGCAAAGGGAGCCGGCCCCCGAGGAGGAGGTACGTCGCCGTATCAGGGAGGAGGATGAGCACGTCCGTCGCTACATGTATCTATTGGATACACAGTATGACAGTAGGTGGTCGTTTCTTCAGAGGGTTCCTTCTCACGTGAGCTATGACCCTGTGAGGGTTCCTTCTCTTTGGATGCGCAGCGCCGGCGGCTCAGCACCCCGGGGCTCAGGAACCGGTCGAAGTTAGTTTCAGAGTCTGTGATCGCCATTGTAGTTCTCTTGTCTGTGATCCTAGTTTAGGTTACTACTTGCTTTTGAAAACTTGCGACCTAAACTATCAACTTCGGGAGATGTGTGTGATATTCATGCATATGTATGCAAAATATTAGGTCTCGCCAGGTACGAGGGGGACGGCCCACCTCCTTCGGACTTCAATGAATATATATAAATTATATAAATAGATAGATTACATTTTTATCAACAATTTGATATTTTAATTGCATTTTTTCTGTTAAACAGATGAAAAGATATTGAGTTTATAAGTTTAATTAATGACTTAATGGAGTTCAAATTCCAAATTTTAATATTAAATGAATTCGCCTATAATTTAAAAAAAATGAATTTGTCATAAATAGATAGATTACATTTTTAACAACAATCTGATATTTTAATTACATTTTTCTGATAAACAGATGAAAAGATATTGAATTTATAAATTTAATTAGTGAATTAATGGAGTTCGAATTCCAAATTTTGTAATTAAATGAATTCACCTATAATCTCAAAAAATAGATAGAAAAATAAGAGAGAAAACATAACCAGAAAACATAAGAAAGAAAAAATAAACAGAAAACATAATTTTAGTAGCAAAGTTTGAAAATTTATCAAAGCAATGTTATTTTTAGTTGCAATGAAATTTAAAGTTGTTTGCTATGAATTAAAAATTTGCAGTGACATTGAGCTATGGAGGACGACGCCCCCTTCATCCGAGACGAGGAGAATGAAGACCGGATGCAAGCAATTATATATGATAGGGCTGCAGGACCCAATTCTGATGGAGAAGATTCCGGCGAAGAAGACGATGAAGATTTCAGCGCGAAATGTTTGAATGACTCCGGTGAGGGAGTTGAGTTAGAAAATTTCAGAGACGACAACGACGACGAAGAAGTGCCGTTAGAAAACTCCGACGAGGTATATATTAGTCTTGTTGATTACTAGCTAGATGCATTAATTGATTTATATTGCACTTATTAACGAAACATTTTTCTTTTAGCCCTCTGGATCGTCAATCCCTAAACGAGGCCCGAACCAAGGGGTAAAGCTGCCGGATGGTGCAAAGTTGTCGATCGACGAAGTTAGTGTAAAAGGCAAACCGGAGAAACCCGAAGGAATCTACACTAAATATGTAGCTCAATGCGGCGTTCTTGTTAGGGACGCCGTCCCGATCACCGTTGCAGAATGGAATAAGCCGAAGAAAGCCAACATTGGCGCAAAATATCTTGAGGAAAGAATTAAAGATAACCTTTGGACCTCGATATTGGATTCTTTCACCCTACCGGCAGATCTCCCACAGAAGAGGCAGGATAAAGTCAAGCAATGGACTCTTAGCAAAATGGCCCAGCAATTCAAGAACTGGAAGAACGCATTGTGGAGAAAATATGCGAAAAAACCTCCAAATTTCACCGGAGCTCTAGAGAAGCTAAAAGATCACTGGCCTGAATTTGCGGCGTATAGGAAATCGGCCGTCGCTGTGGCCCGATCGACCCAAAATAAGTTGAATGCTCAGAAGAAGAAATATCACCATCGTTTGGGCTCAGGTGGCTACAAGACTGCCTTGCCTAAGTGGGAAGCCTATGAAAACGAGCTGCGTAAAAAAGGGATCACTCCACAGACAGATGGCTGGCCCGACAGGTCCAAGTTCTGGTTGTTTGCGCATGGGGCAGTCTTGGACCCAGACACAGGGAAAATTGTTGCACAGGGAAAATGGAAGAAAAGAATTACAAGAGTCGCCAAAAAACTAGTTGACGCAATAGAACTAGTCCGACAGGGAAAATATGTTCCCGATAGAGAGGACGACGAGCTTTCACTCGCCCTCGGGAATAAAGAACACTGGGGACGATGTCGAGGCAGAGGAGGCGGGGTTGGTTTTCTTGAAGGGTTTCCGGAGGACGCTGCATCTTATAGAAAACATTGCAGAAGTAAAAAGAGGGAGGCAGAGAGGTTTACTGCATTAGAAAGCCAGATGCATGATGTGAAGGAGCAACTGGCTTTAATTACCCAGCAAAGGGAATCTCAGCCGCGAGTAGAAGATCATGCAGTCGAAGTCTGCCCATCTCAGCGGAAAAAGCAGCGTGGGTTCCACGCAGCAACAAGATCCTGCAGTTGATGAACCGTCGGCGGCACGCTACCCCGTTGATGATATCACGGAGAAGACAAATTGTGAGTTACATGCGCCAATGAATAACCTTAGTTTTCCGGTGGCGAATGGCTATGCTTTACCACATCAACCTGGAGCAACCTTCCATTTTGGTGAGATTCCAGCTGGATTTGCTCGTGTCGGGGTCACGAAAGTTTTGTCGGGATTCAACTCAATGCATCTTGACATTCCTGGAGCTGAAGGCGAGAAGACATTGGGAGAAGTCGAGCTTGGTATCGTTCTATGGAAGAAGAAATACATCAAGTTTCCAGACTCGGCGCCAAGGCCACCGACTCCTCCGGTTAGAAATTCACCACAGCAAAGTCCACCCTCCTCCCCCGACGATTGGGAGCCCACCGCGAGTCCATCGCCCGCGCCGTCCCGTCAGCCGACTGCTGCGCCCAATAGCAATTTCACAAAGCGGAAGCTGTTCACGTCGTCCCCTGTCAAGAAACGTGCAAGAAAACCCAAGGAAGTCAAGGCTCCTGAGAAGTTAGCTGGCGAGATGACTATGGAGGAATTAAAACTGAGCACACAAGGCGAGGCTAAAGCCTTTTTTGAACAGAAAAAAAAGGAAAGACTGGAGGCAAGACTTGACCCCATAAAGGAACTTCTGAAGACTATACCAACCGAGGTAAAAGATCGCACCGTTGACAACCTATATAGGTTTCCACAGCCGCCCCTTTCAGACTATGAGCGAGGTATTGACAAGGTACTTTCCTCACAGACGGAGAAAGAAAAAGCGTGCGGGAAAAGAGTTGCCCAACTCGGAGAACAAGAAGCACAATCGATCGCCCCGCTCATTGTGCCTTCTGACGCTCGGGAAATCGAGCATGGAGAAGTTGTCATTGGCGACACAGGTTACCAAATATCGCATATAACAATTCAACCTAAATTTGAACTCGGGCTGCCTCTGGTCGAAAATCCGAGTGCTCTAACAACACAGTTATATAAATTGAATAACTGGTACATGGCCGCTGCAAAACAAGGGAGAGAATATATCATGGCGGGAGTTAAGGACCAACACTACTTCCGAGAATATGGTGTGCAGGTTGATTTCTCCGAACTTTTTCAGATGTACAATCAACTTGCTCTCGACAAATCTATCATCAGCTGCTATTGTCTGTAAGTAATTTATTTGTGTAATTTAATTATCTATAGTTAAGCTCGTTTCATTGCTTGTAATTATCCACACAACATTCTTTTGTACGCTATTATGCAGAATGAAGATTCGTGAATGCCGAATGGGAGGAATCTGGGACATTGGGTTCATTGACCCGGATAAAGTTAATGAAGTCACCGTAGAAAGGCCTTTTTATGTCCAGGACACAGAGGACCGTTTGCTAACGTTTTTTAAGCGACAAAGTACCAAAAAGGAAATACTTTTTCCTTACAACTTCGGGTGAGTGTTACTGTCTTGTACACATTCTATTTTGCTTTCCCGATAATAAGTGTAATTGATGAGTTCTGAATACCTGCGTATATAAATGTGCGCAGGTTCCACTACATTCTGTTTATCATTAGACTCGACGAAGGAGAAGTTGAAGTCTGGGACTCATTAAGGAAAAATCAAGATGATTATAAAAGCGTGCGTCTAATGCTCAAGAGGTAATTTCAATCGCAATATATCGTCCACTTTCGTTCATTTCCGGATATCAAAAGTATATAAAATAACTTCTCAATTCATTTTCTTTTCTGGGCAGGGTTTGGAGAAAGTTGATCGCGGAAGAACGCGGTGAATGGAAAGATAAGCTGGAGTTCAAGGCTAACAATGTAAGTACTACTACGTATCTAGGTCTGTGTATCTTTCTAATACCATTATCATTCTCTTGATTATTATTTGATTAAATTATATTCTTGTATAGTGGTGTCTGCGACAACCACAGGGGACGCAACTATGTGGATACTACGTTTGCGAGTATATTCACACGAGGGTCAATGAGAGAGTCAATAGTGTAAGAAATCGAGAGGTATGTAAACATCATACACAACTTTTATTTTGCTACCATCAATTGTGTTTAGTTTCGATCATAACTGATTTGATCTCCTTCTTTTAAAGATGTCAAGGAAGCGGAACCAGCTCCTACCAGAAAACCGCGTAAAAGCTATTGCAGAGGAATTGGCGGGATTCTTTCTGACGCATGTCATAGATGAATTCGGTGAATTCCACTATGTCGAAAAATAGACTCACTCCGTGCATGTACTATAGCTAGCGGTGATCTCGATTGTAATTATGACTTTATATGTAATTAACGATAGTCCTTTATATGTGTAGTGAGTACTTTATATGTGTAGTGGGTAATTTATACGTGCTCTCCTCCGAAACCTTGAAAAATGAGCGAAAAGGAAAAAAAACAGAAACCCGAAACCCCGAAAAATAAGCGAAAAGAAATAAAATCGAAAACCTAAACCTCCCTGGAAAAATAAGGGGGGGCAAAAAATCCCGGGACCTCTAGTACCGGTTTGCATTACAAACCGGTACTAAAGGTCCTCCGCCTGCGCGCACGTTGTCGTGCCCACGTGGAGGGCCTTTAGTACCGGTTGTATATAAAACCGGTACTAAAGGGGTGACCCTTTAGTGCCGACCTTTCAGTACCGGTTGCACAACCGGTACTAAAGGCCCTATAAAACCGGTACTGATGCCCCTTTTTCTACTAGTGCTTGGGCTAGGAGACCTACTTTTGATTTGAACTCATGTAAACAAGATAAGGATTCCTATTGGACTTGGTGACACCACACGTACGACTCTCGTGCGCACGTCAACTAACACGTCTCTAATCCTACACGTACTAACATATATAACACATAGAAATAACTTGAATCTGATACAGAACAGTATGTACGCACATACAAATATGGCAATAGAACCACGTGGTATCACTACGGGAAAACGTCAACACGCCGACGGCCTTTTTATTCGCCGACGGCCAAATATCGGGGCCGTCGGCGTATAATGGAAGCCGAGAAAGCCGACGGACGGCCCGTCGGCGTAATAAACCCCGTCGGCGTAGACTTACATATGCCGAAGGCGGCCGTCGGCGTCAATTACACCGTCGGCAAAAGAGGCCCCACTAACGGCCGCCCAAACGGTTAAGAAACGGCCGTCTTCCCTGTGGAGATACGCCGACGGTTATGCCGTCGGCGTATTTGTAACATAGACGCCGACGGCATAACCGTCGGCGTATATGTATTTTTTTTTTAGTTTAACTTATTTCTTTATTTACTTTCATTTATTTCTGTATATAATATTTATGTATAAATTGGGTCTGTAATTTATGTATTAATTGGGTCTATAATTCCCGTCCCTATTTCTGTATCCCACCCGCATAAAATAACGGTTTGATTCTTCCGAAACCCGCATAAAATAACGGTTTGATTCTTCCGGAACCCGGCACAAACACACAACATTCAGCTATCAGAATCATTCCCAGCACTTGCCTTTTCTGATGGATGGGCTGCCAAAGAGAACCGGAGAGACCAAACAAACAATCCCGGAGAGACCAAACATAAAATAACGATTCCATATTTGTGTGATTATGCTCTTCAGCTACTTTCTTATGCTTCTTTGTCCAATCAGGTGCGATCGACGTCGTATAACCAGAAGAGGCACTGAGAGAACAGAAGAGATGTGAGAAAAAAAGATGATGGAATGAAGACACTTGCCACAACTCAAGTCAAGAGAATGAATCACATAAACTAGGAAAGGCAAGAAGAAGAAACACTAGAAGATCAGAAGCGCCGTGAAAAGGAAGAAGCTGAGACGGGGAAACAACATAAATGAGAACACACACAGTACTCAACATAGGTACTCAAACTAACTACGACCAGGTCCTAAGCCGCGCGGTGCTGAGCCGCGGATGCTCTGCTTCCAAAGAGCCGGAACCATGAGAGACTCGCTCGCGTCATAAGGATTCTGAAGTAGCGACCAACGCCTGCTACTTGGATTATTGAACAAATACATGTAGCGAAGGACGTGCTCGTCCTCCTCCCTAATACGGCGACGTACCACCTCCTCGGGGGCCGGCGCTCTGAACACATTCCGTGGCCAATACCACCAAAGAAGATCCGGATCGACGATGCGACCTGGATCCCTCACCAAGGTCCCCGCCCCGGAAGGTAGCCTCTCCCAGTGCCAGCCCGGCGGATGCCAGTCCCGGACATCGCCATCCGGGTTGATCAAAAGGGGCATCGGAAAGGCCGGCGCGGAGGAGAAGCAGCGCGTGGAGGAGAGACGGCGGCGCGTGGAGGAGGGCGACGGGTTGGCTCGAACCGGGGACGAGGTAGTGGGTATTTATGCCCAATTAGGAACAAGCACACGGATCGTGTGTTTCCTTCGAGCGTTTCGGAGCCGTTGGATCAGCGGTGTGTTTCTTTCTGGCGCTTGTGAGCCGATCGATCAGCGGGCATGTAGTATGTCCAATCAGCATCAAGCACACGGATCGTGTGTTTCCTTCGAGCGCTTGTGAGCCGTTGAATCAGCGGTGTGTTTCATTGGAGCCCTTCTGAGCCGTTGGATCAGTGGTGTGTGCTTCTTTTGAGGGGTGAGCTGTTGGAGCAGCAGAAAGAGTGAAGTGGAGCCGGCACGCTGCGCAAGTGGGCGCTCTCCTGCGCGCTGCTGCATGGCTGAGGATGACGGCGACCAGCTGCATGCACTCACGAGCAAATAGATAGAAAAAATAAGAGAGAAAAAATAAACAGAAAACATAAGAAAGAAAAAATAAACAGAAAACATAAGAAAGAAAAAAGAAGAGAGAAAAAAAAACAAAAGCCCATTACTACCGGTTGTAATATATAGGGTCATGTGGCTGATCCAACACTGGTTTTGCCCATCCGGAAGCTTACGCATCCGTCTCGCGTCGTCGTGAGCAGCAAATCGACCTTCGATCCAAACAGCCCCAATACGTCTCTGATGATCTAACGACCGTCCCAAAAGTGTTGGGAATGTTGTAGATCATCAGAGAGCATTGGAGCTGCTTGGATCCGACCGAGGGGCATGGCTACCACTTCCACCACCACCACTCCCACCTCCTCGGCAATTCATCATTGTGTCACCCTAATCCAGTGGTTGGATTCAACCTACCCGAGGGCTTGTGTTAGGGAACATGCCAGCGGGTAGGCTAAATCCAACCATTGGGTTCGGTGGTATAGGTAGACGCTCGTTGTGTGCCGTTCGCTGCAGGGACATCGCTATTTATAGGCGATTGGAAGGTGTACCTATGGATGAGGTGGGATCGAGTGCAGATCCAACAGCTCACAAGCCCTCAAAAGAAACACACCCCTGATCCAACGGCTCACAAGCGCTCTAAAGAAACATACGATCCGTGTGCTTCCGATCAAACGGCTCACAAGAGCTCGAACGAAACACAACTCTGATTGAAGCATGCATAGCTGAGGCAACTATCCTCCAGGAGATGACAGATGCCAGGCTAACATACTATCCCGATGATGTTCCCACAATGCATAACCAGGCCTCTCGGTACAACATCGACGAGCCCAAGCTAGACCCCAAGCTCGCCCTCTTCCAGTTTCCCGGTGGCAAGGCCGGTGGCGCAAAAAGGTATACCTTGAGCAATGAAGAGCTGGAGTGCATAATGCTCTATGTGCTTATGAACATGAATGAAGTGGTCCGCGACGGGGACGAGGAAGACGGCAGTTTCCTTAGGTAAAATGGTGAACAAATTATGTTGCAATTACTAACTCGGTTTTGGTCTAATACGTATTTTCTCCTTTTAGCCAATTCACGGATGAAATGTGGTCGGGAACATCGGAGGAACCCGATGCAGCCGAGCTGGACACTCTTTTGAAAGAGGGTGCCCCCGGAAAGAAAAAATTCACGGCTTGGTTCAGGGAAAAGGTAATTTCTAACCTGTCCCTTCTACCTTGCAATCCGTGTCTTGTACCTCCTTCTAATGCACAAACAATTTTTACTTGTAGGGAGCCGATCCGAACATTGTGATGTCGGATGAGTTGAGATGTGTCTCCCAAGGTTGTAACCGTAGAGTCGAGATCTATGAGAAGTATGATGTGAATGGTTACCACTTCCATACAGAGTCTCACCAGAACAGTCGGCCAAATGCAAAGACTATAAATACCGGGGTCTTCACCAAAGGAGCTGGTGAATTTGATTACTACGGAAAGTTACAGAACGTATACGAGATGACGTTCAATAACACGAACATAGAACTCAAACTTGTTGTGTTCAAATGCCACTGGTTCGACCCTGTTAATGGACATAGAAGTACCCCTTCCATTGGGTTAGTTGAAGTTAAGCCTTCAACCACCTACGAGGGTTCCGATGTCTTTGTTGTGGCTCACCAAGCGAGGCAAGTTTATTATTTGCCCTACCCATGCAAGAAAGAGGGACTCATTGGGTGGAAAGTTGTGTTCCATGTATCGCCACATGGTAAGCTACCCATGCCCTCCGAAGACGATTACAACAACATTGACCCTAAAACATACGAGGGGATTTTCTATCAAGAGGAACAAACCTTTGGGGAGTTTGGTATACAAGGTCTTGAGGACCGCGAGGACAATGCACAGACAGGTGGTGACTTAGTGGTGGATGTAAAGGACATAGATGTTCTCAACAAGTTTAATATTGACAATGATGAGCCTCCACCGTGCGATGAGGTTCCACCGTGCGATGAGGTTCCAATTTACCCACGTGATAGTGATGTTGATAGTGATGATGAGAACCCAAGACATAACTATGAGAGTGATGGTGAGGGTCTTTTATGTCTTTATTATGTTTTTTATTATGTCTTTATTATATCTTTATTATGTCTTCTACATTTTTTTATGTTTTTATTATGCTTAATATTTATTTTTCAACATTCTTATTAATTGCCCTTGTACATGCTTATTATGCTTATTAATTGCCCTTCTACATTTTATTATGTTTTTATCATGCTTATTAATTGTTTACCCTTTCTCAATGCAGGTGATTGAGCAAGATGAGCAGCGGCAAAGAGTCATCGGGCTCTTTGCTCAAGAGGTTTAACCTTTCTCAATGCAGGTGCCATTTTGGACGAGTTCGACTTTGTAGATGTGAATTTTGGATTATATGTGTGATTTGAATTTTGTATGATGCTTTGTTATATGTATATATGATATTTATGTGAGTTTCTGTGATTTTATAATTTTTTGTAAATTTATTTCAATTTAAAACCTGCTGGAAACCAGGATCCAGAAAATCTGGTTTCTGAAAAATTATGGTCGGTCATACGCCGACGGCAATGCCGTTGGCGTAGGATGTCTGACAGCGCACCAGGAAGCGGCCACATCGCCCTTATGGTAAGTCATACGTCGACGGCAATGCCGTCGGCGTACGAAGCTTGCTGAACATGCAGGTGGGCCCGGTTTGTCAGAGCCGTGGCTTATGTGTGTTTATACGCCGACGGCATTGCCGTCGGCGTATGATTCGCAGACGGAGACGGAGACGGACGGACGTTTTGTGGGTCCCACCACGCGTACGCCGACGGCTGGTTTATACGCCGACGGCAATAATCGTACGCCAACGGCCAGACGCCGACGGCGGCCGTCGGCCTACGTCTACGCCGACGGCAAGGGAGCTTACGCCGACGGCTTCCGGCCGTCGGCGTATTGTCTGTTTCCCGTAGTGTATATGTGGTGAGCAACAAAACAAAACAAAAATGGTAATAGAGGAAAATAAATATATAGATATAATGTGGTAACAGTGACAAGTAGGTGCGAAAAAACAACACAAGCCCACGCAACATGTATCCTGCTTTGCGAAAAAAAGTCACACTAGCTAGGACAAAACTGAGCATTTCAATGTTCGCATAGTCGGTTTGGCAATTAAGTTTCAAGCAGACTAAAAACAACCACCTTAGCGTTTTGTTTCNGCAATGCCGTCGGCGTAGGATGCCTGCCAGGCACACAGGAAGCAGCCACGTCACCTTATGGTGACACATACGCCGACGGCATTGCCGTCGGCGTAGGAACCTACCAGACGCGCAGGGGTGGGGCCAGGCTGTCAGGAGCTGGCTTATACGCCGACGGCAAACGCCGTCGGCGTAGTGTGCCTGTCGGACGCACATGAGCAAGCCACGTCGACAAGTACGCCGACGGCATTGCCGTCGGCGTATGACATGTTGACGGAAACGGAGGCGGACGGCGTCTTGTGGGTCCCACCTACCATACGCCGACGGCTGTCGTATACGCCGACGGCTTGTATCGTACGCCGACGGAAGGATACGCCGACGGCCATACGCCGACGGCGGCCGTCGGCGTACTTATACGCCGACGGTTTCTGGTCTTACGCCGATGGCTTCCGGCCGTCGGCGTATCGTGGCTTTCCCGTAGTGACTTGTAACGAGTTTTTTATGTCTGATGTTTTGTAAAACTGGATACGCAATCAATAAACTGTGTATTGAATTTTTGTGTGTGAAAGTGACCATCACATTTGTAGGCTCGTCTAGTAAATCTGCATGGAAAGTTGGAAACCCATTTCCCTCCTTCTGTCCGCTCTGTTCGCAGATGGAAATATATAGTGTTTCTTGTTTGTCTTGTTCTGTGCAGCTTCGGCAGACTTAGATGGCAATCTAATTTAATTCGACAGGATAAGATGATGAGTTCTTGATTGACAGTAGTGTTAATCTCTATATAGCCATTGTAAACCTTTCCTTCTAATATTAATCCTCCATGCCTGCAACAAATGACTTAAATTAGTTTAAGCACAATGCAACTGCTAGAATAAAGGGTTATTTAAAAACGCCACTGCAATTTTTGGTTTTCGAAAAACGTCACTGCAGTTCTGGGTACATCCCACACCATTATGCCCACTTAAACATACATACCAAACATTATACACTTGTATTTTTGTTGTACATACGTATGCACTATGTGGCCCACCCGAATCACACCGACGTGGTTCGGCTAAACCAGAAAAAATCATGAAATTATTTTGGTATAAAATTTGGATCCTTATTATAGCCCCAGGTTCAACACTCATAAACGTAACATGCACACAGAAACATTTGACATGCATATAAATACCATTCAATATGGATCCATGCCAAATAGATATCGTATACGTACAGAGCACATTCTACATCATTCGTTTGGCGATCAACATCTATATCATTCAAAACCGATCTAGGGCGCGTCAGCCTTCTACCGCCGTTTTCCTGCCTGATCTTCACCGGCGATCGTGCTGGTCCCCTCTCCCTCCGCCTGCTGCTCCGGCGGCGGGAGGGGGGGGGGGGATCCGGTTTCTCCGCTCTGTATTTAGGGTTTGGTATTGCAGGTCGTGGTGCGTCGTTGGGGTGGTGGGAGCGGCGCCCAGACGAATAAATCTGCCTCAACTCCACTCCCACATCGATCGGCGGTGTCCTTCATGGCGGCGTCTCGGAGTTGATGGCATTGTGTGTTTGCTGATCCCTCAGATTGGCGGCTTTAGGGTTCATGGATAGTGTTGGCGAGGCGGCGGCAGTGACCCCATCAGGTGTGTCTCTCCTTCTGCTTTGTCCCCGTTGCTACGGCATTGTCTCCGACGTCATGGTGGAGCAGGGAGGATGTGTCGTCCAGGAGTACGCGCAGAAGGTTATCTGCACAATTGATAGCTGGAAGATGATGTATCATGTGCTGGGTTTGTGGTTGGAGGTTATACAGTTCTGGTTTCCTCCTTCGACGTCGTAGTCGTGCGAGGGTGTCAGTTCTGGAGTTCGATGGCGTGTCCGGGGACAATGTTGCCCCAGTCAGATTCTTTCAACTACAATGATTTTACTTATGGCAAACTATTTTGGAAATCCGTAAGGCTACAGATTAGCGATGGAGCCGCGTCGAGTTCGGGTGAATAGGTGATCTGTCTTCCGTCACTTTGGTGATGTCGAAGGAGGTGGATATGCGTTGTTTTTTTTTTTGCATAGGTTTATCCTATAATTTTAGCTATGTAAGGTCGGTATATAGGTGACTTGTAACTTGATCTTTATTTTATAAATAAGACACATATTATCATGNCCTGCCCCTCCCCCCCTCGCCCCTGCCTCCCCCCTCGCCTGCGGCCACGCGCTCGCGGCCCGCCCACGCCGGAGCACCTCCCCCACGCCCTGGGCCTGCTCGCCGGGAGCACCTCCCCCACGCCGGAGCACCTCCACGGGACCGTCTGCCCCCGTCGCCCTGCTCCCGCCCCTACCCGAGGTGATCACCTCCCCTGCCTCCCCCTCCCTTGCCTTCAAGGTGTTCGACACAATGCTGCCACCATTGTTGCCCTCTGTTAGTGCTAGCTCTTGCTGCTACTGCTAGGTTAATTAGTTTGCTATTGTTAGTCCACATGTTAGTGCTAAGGTTAGTCCACATGTTCTAGCTATTGCATGTGAATTTTGGTGGAATATGGATGTATATTGATGTTGATGGATGTGAATGTGTAAAGCATGTGAATCTGCTTAATTTGTTGGGATGCATGTCAATGGTCTGTGATCCCTGTTTGCAATGTCGACTTGTTCCGTTGTAGTATCCTGGGATAGTTCTTGTTGTTGGCCATTCATGTATTGCTGGGGGTAGATATATATCCAACCAATCATAACCGCTGCTCATCTGCTCATTTTTGTCCCTATTTCCATTTAATTTTGATTACCTTGTTCCTCCTTGTTAAATGAACATTTAATTTTGCAGGCGATGTTTCGGGGTGGAGACGGGGGCCGGCGTTGTCGGGCTGTTTGAGGAGCGTTGCTCAGAGGGACCGTTTTTCCGGAGGGTTGTTGGTCTTCTTTGCCGGCCGTCGATCACGCTTTGAGGGTGAGAATCCGTTCGCCTCTCTTGTACCTAGGTTTATTTTTGTGTCTAGATCACCAAGTATGTCGCGTTACCTAGGCGTCACTTCCCGGTCGTAAGGGTTACGCGGATAAATATGCATTAGTGGTCTCGCATATTATGAACCGTAACTCTTACGACATTTATCGGGACAGCCGGCGGATGCGTAGTTGGGTACGTTCTCCCCGCTTTACCTCGATCCGAGACAGGATTTCGGCAGCGCCTCCCGTTGTTCTCCGGATGCACATCCCTCTCGGCTTTTTGCCGAGACGTGTATCGGGAGAACAGCGGGGAGGTGCTGCCGAAATTCTGTCTCGGGTCGGGGTAGAGCAGGGAGGACGTACTCAATCTACGGATCCGGCGGCTGCTAGGAGCCCACCTAGTAGAGATGTAGGTTGATGCATGCGTTAAAAAAAATTAAACTATGATGCATTTAATTCCTATTTATATAAATGCTATGTTTGTCTGTTTTGGTGCTGAATAAAGGATGGAGAATCGTGACTGGATGTACGATGGCAGAATCAGTCCGTGGAACTATACCGATGAATGGCTAGAAAAGACAGAGCAGTTCGTGAACAGTGCGTTTGACATCCGTAGCAAACCCAGAACAGTTTTCTGCCCTTGTAGTAAGTGCGATAATGAAAAGCCACAGAACAAGGAAACTCTGAGTAGTCACCTGCTCAAGTTTGGGTTTCACACCATCCTACAAGATTTGGACTTTCCATGGAGAAAAGGCCAAAAAACGTGCTAGGAAGGAGGTGCGGCAGATTCGGCAGATTCATCCTAGGAGAGAATATGATACTGGGTTTGATAGGTGCTTAGAAAACTTGGCTAATGCTAATGTGCCTGAAAGCCCTCATGTAGAGGCGGAGACATCTCAGGATGCAGAGACACGTGAGGAGCCGGAGGAAAACACAAGGCAATATTATCAGGCTTTGTTTGCTTCGCAGAAACCCCTACACGAAAATACAGATGTTACCCAACTAGATGCTATAGCTCGCCTTATGGCCTTCAAGTGCCGCAGGAACTTGTGCAGAGATGGGTTTGATGAGCTTCTGGTCGTCATTGGCAGCATTCTGCCGAAAGGGCACCTCTTGCCGCAAAACTTTTACTATTCGACCAAATTGCTCAGTGACCTTAAGATGTCATCTCAGCAGATACATGCTTGTCCAAAGGGATGCATGCTATTCAGAGGGGAGCATGCTGACACAAAATATTGCATCAAATGCAAATCCTCTAGGTACTTTGAGGTTGACACCAATGGTGATGGTCAGAAGAGGCAGACCACGATTGCCAAGAATATCCTCCGGTATCTTCCAGTCCTGCCGAGGATCCAGCGGCTCTTCATGACCGAGGATACTGCCCAGCAGATGAGGTGGGCCGTAGAAGGAAACAGATACACTGACAAGATGATACATCCGTCGGATGGTAGTGCATGGAAGAAACTTTGTCAAGAAGTATCCACTGAAAGCCGGTGACTCGAGGAGCGTAGCAGTTGCGATATCAACCGATGGGTTCAATCCATATGGTATGTCGGCTGCAGTATACAGTTGTTGGCCAGTGTTTGTAATTCCCCTGAACCTCCCCCCTGGCGTCTGCATGAGATCAGAAAACATGTTTGTGTCGATGATAATCCCAGGGCCGAAATACCCGGGTAAGAACATGAATGTGTACCTGGAACCGCTGGTGGATGATTTGCTTCGTGGCTGGGAAGGTCGTGGGATCCGAACATATGATGCATCAAAGAAGGAGTACTTCGATATGTATGTCTGGTACCACACCTCACTGCATGACCTGCCAGCATGTGCCTTGTTCTGCGGGTGGTGTACACATGGGAAGTGGCCTTGCCCAGTGTGCAGGCAGGCTGTGCTTTTCTTCTGGCTGGACAAGGGAGGCAAGTATTCCTGCTTTGATGAAGCTCGACAGTTCCTAGAGCAGAATCATCAGTACAGGAGTGATGTAAAGAGTTTCAAAAAAGGCCGTGTTGTCCATGACCCGAGGCCAATTCCGAAGACCGGAAAGGAAATCAAGGCCGAGTTAGAAGCTCTCCAGCCTAAGCCCGATGGAAATGGTTTCTTGGGATATGGGGAGACACACCAATGGACCCACAAGCCGTGCTTATGGAAGCTCCCTTACTTTGAGGATCTCGAGCTCCCGCATAACATTGATACAATGCACACCGAGAAGAATATCAGTGATGCATGTTGGAGCACCATCATGGACACTGAGAAGACGAAGGATAACATAAAGTCTCGACTTGATCAAGAAAAATTGTGTGATAGACCAAAGTTGAACATGCAGCCACCTCATGGCGCCAAAAAAAACGTGGACTAAGCGACAAGCTCCGTTCTCCCTCACAAAGGCCCAAAAAAGGGAGGTCTTCCATTGGATGAAGCATTGTTTGTTTTTCCCTGATGGGTTCGCAGCCAACTGGATAAGGGGTGTGAACATGGAAACGTTGCGAGTACAAGGACTCAAGAGTCATGACTACCACGTATGGCTTGAGCGGATAATGCCGGTGATGATTCGAGGCTATGTCCCTGAGCAGATTTGGCGAGTGCTGTCGAGGTTGAGCTTTTTCTTCCGCCAGATTTGTGCTAAGGAGTTAGACACTAAAGTGATTGAGAAGCTAGATAAAGATGCACCCAAGTTGCTTTGCGATCTTGAGAGGATCTTTCCTCCAGGGTTCTTTAATCCGATGCAACATATGATCTTGCACCTCGCGGACGAGTGTTTGAAGGGGGGGCCGAATTGGGGTCGTTGGCAGTATCCGCCCGAGAGAGAAACACAAAGGCTTCGTAAAATGACAGGCAATAAATGCAAGATCGAAGCATCCATAGCCGAGGCAGTCCTTAACGTGGAGGTGGCGAACTTCACCACTAAGCACTATGATCCGAACATTCCCACAAAGCACAACCCGGTCCTCCGATACAATGCCCCCAACACTGAAGATGTACCCAAGCTCAGCATCTTCATAGGGCTTGGTGGCAAGTCAAGTGGTCTGAAGACGTACAAGACGAATATACATGAGCGGACCTTGATCCACTCGTATGTCTTGAACACCATGGTGGAAGTGAAGCCATACATCCAGTAAGTGCTAACCATTTAGTTATTCGCAAACATTCACTCGTATGTTCGTGGCTAACTCTTCCTCTTTTCATTGGTATAGAACATTCACGGCTAAATATTGGAAGTACCAAAGGGAGCCTACCCCGGAAGAATCCAAACATATTTTCGAAAAGGGCGGCGGTCTCGGTTTCAGTAGCTGGTTCTGTTGTTTGGTACTATTCTATCCAAATTTGCTTGCACTGCCGACATTTATCGGTTATTTCTCGTCCTAAGCTTCTCGTGCTAAACTTGTAGGCAAGAACTGACAAAGAGATGAAGCCCGAGCTAAGAAAAATTGCTAGGGGCTTTAACCATTCCGTCGACACGTTCAATTCTTATGACGTGAACGGGTATCGCTTCCAGACCCATGAATACACAACAAGCCGTCCCAACGCGAAGACAATAAATAGCGGGTTGGTGTGTCAAGGTGATGATGGACTCCATTACTATGGAAGAGTCGAGGGTATATACGAGCTGAATTACGGGTTTGATAAAGGGCTAAATCCCGTCGTATTCAAATGCCATTGGTTCGACCCACGTCGGGTGAGACGGGATCCTGAAATTGGATTGGTCGAAGTTGAAAGAAGCTCTGTTTATAAGGGAGAGGATGTGTACATTTTGGCTACCCAGGCCTTCCAAGTATTCTATCTCCCGTACCCGTGCAAAAACCCGGCAAAACGTCTACAGGGATGGGATGTTGTGATGACGGTACCTTCACGCATTAGGCCGCCCCTGCCAAACAAGGACGATTACCGCCGCGTAGACCCCTCAACACAGAATGTCGAGTTTTATCAGGATGAAGGGCTCCCCGGTCATTTCACCATCGACTTGCCGGCCTTTGATGACATGGTCGTAGAGGTTGAACAAGAAGAAGATGAGGGCATAGAGGAAGATGTTTGTGACAAGGAAGACCTGAGTTTGCTCGAGGCGTTCAAAGCAGGCGTTGACCTCAATCCTGGACAACCTCCAGCTGGTTTCATTGATGATTATTGGTTCGTCGAGCCTGATGGCGATGACGAAAAATGTGATCCAATTACCGATGTCGACACAGGCTACTGATTGTAATAACTCTATGTAGTAGATGATTATGTAGTAATAACTCTATGTAATAGTGATAGTCGAGCTGGTGTATCTGTAAGAACTCTGTGCTATGTTTGTGAGAACTCTTTGCTATTTTAATTATTGTTGCTTTTACTAACGTTCATCTATTTGCATTATTGTTGCTTTCACAAATATTCATGTATTTATATCTTTGTTGCTTTACAAATATTCATCTTTTGACATTGCGTACTAATAAACCACTCTTTTCATTGTGTTTGCAGGTGATACAAACATGCCAAGAGGAGTAGGCAAGGCCGTTCGGAAAAAGGTCAAGAACTTGACTGAGCTTGTGACCAAGCCGAGTGGTTCCCGTAGGAAGAATGCGACGCGGGAAGAAACTCCTCCCGCTGCTTCTCCTAGCCCCCCTCGTCGAGCACGTAGGAAGAATGCGACGCGGGAACCTCCTCGTAGCCCTTCTCCTAGCCCTCCCCTAGCTGAGGATGATGTGGACGACACGGATCTCGGAGGTGGGGAGGCCTCCCAGCACTCGAGTGGGGAGGAGGCGGATCTCGGAGGTGGGGAGGCCTCCCAGCACTCGGGTGGGGAGGACGTGGAGGAGGACGAGGAGGACCTCTCGGAGGAGGAGGATGAGGGGCTGGGGGGGTTACCGTTTGAACCTGACCCATCCCTAGATTGGGAACCGCCGGAGGAGGAGTACGTTGCTCCCGAGGAGAGGCTGCGGCCACGCGAGAAGGGGCCGTATCAGCATGGGAAAACGACACTCCCCCACCGAAAGACTTGGTCCTATAGCGACTGTGTTCTCGCGCCCGGTGGAAAGAGGTAAAATGTTGATTTTGGCATTCCATTATCGAAATTTCATCATTATCGAATTTCTTATCACATACGTACTGATTTTGGCATTGAATTGTGCAGGTCGTTCGTGTATGGTGACCCGCTGAAGAAGCCGTCACGTGCCTACTCGAACATCATTGGAGGACTACTTCGCAAGTATTTTCCTGGGCTTGTCAATCTCCCCACCGGTGGCCGCGACGTAGCTTGGAGTTGGAAGCACTACAGCTACGCGCCAGATCCTCACGGCAGGCACGAGAACATGCAGGAGGTGGTTGTACACCGTTTCTGGGTACGTGGCTTTTGACTTTTTAGCATTCAAACACTCGTTGGTGGACAATAGTTGCACTAATGCCCCTTGTTTTACCTATGTGCATGGTTGCAGCAATACTTCAAGAGGGCGGAGGGTCAGGAGCATGCGTGCGACTTCATCTTCCACGAGATTTGCAAGAGGAGGGTGACTGGCATGCACTACGAGGCACGTGTTCAGTGCGTCCGCAACTGGCACGCCGACCGCAAAATCCACATGTCTAAGGAGGACGCTCGGGATATGCTCATGGCACCGTGGCAGTACCTGCAGGTATTTGCATTTCTGTGTTATTGATTTCCTTATCGCCACGTAGTTTCTGTTGTAATAATGGGTCTATCTTGTGTATGTAGAACCCTCCTCAGTACGTCGGCACCGACCGCGCATGCTATATGGCGATGGTCATGTGGTGGACATGCCCTCAGTACCTCCAGAAGCACGAGGAGGGCAAGCGGAAGCGGGCAGAGATGCGAGGTGGATCACATATCCAAGGCAGCATCCCCCTCTCCCTTCACATGCAGGAAGAGGTGAGCAAATGGTTACTTCGTTCTTTGAGTTCACGTTATATATTGTTAACTCCCACTTCAGTTAATTACATGTTCTCTTTTGCAGGAAAAAAAGACAGGAGTGAAGCCAAATTTATTTGGCCTCATTAAAAAGATGAAGACCAGGAAGGCGCCGCATCCTCAGACAGGGTCCATGTGGGTCAATGAGCAAGCCGAGACCAAGTGTGAGGCGTATGTATCGAAGTTCAAGGAGGTGCGCGGCGAGTCCTCCGACCCATACACCGAGGACTTTGACGTTGAGGCTGCGATCCTTGCGGGACAAGGCAAGAAGCATGGCCAACTCTGGATTGGTGACGGGTGCGTCGACCCCATGACCGAGCCGTCTCTACGCCAGGTCCGTAGAGGCCGTACTCGCGACCAGCCTCGGGTTGAGCCCCGGCCACGAGCTTCGGATCTAGCTGTCGAGCGGTTACGGGTATGTTCTTCCTCGGTCCTGTACGCTTCTTTACATGTTTTACATTGCAATGTTAATGACATCGCGGCGACACAACGTAGGCGGACATGGAAGCCAGGGAAGAGAGATACCGGCAGGAGGCGGAGCAGCGGCAGAAGCAGCTGGAGGAGCAGCTTAGAGCGAGCCAGCAGCTGCAGATGCAGTTGCAGACACAGATGCAGCAGCAACAACAGATGATGAACTGGTTTGCGAACCAGACCCTTCTGACTTCTCCACCGGGGACGCTTCCTACTCCTCCTTTCGCCTTCCCGTGGGTGAGTGGTTAACCTAATATCTCCATCATATTTCTCTTGTCTTATTGTCTAACCCGAACAACATATGCAGCTGCAACAACAGACCGGTCAGAGCCCGGTGATACCGAACATGCAGCTCATCCAGGCACCTCAGCCCGGTCAGAGCCCGGTGACACCTCAGACGACCGTCAACAATCCAAACATCATCCGGAGCCTGACGCAGTTTACAGGTGACTTCTCCTACACTTGTGACCAACGCACTTCTAGGTTGTAGAATGACATCGATCACACTTGTACCAAAAATAACTTGAAAATTGCATAATTTACTCTATTGTCTCACACTTGTTGGAAATTTAGCAATCTCATTATTTTTCTTTTCACCTAGTAGAACATGGTGGACAAGGAGATGGATCCGGACAAGGAGATGGATCCGGACCATCACATAGTTAGCTACAATAAAGGTTAGTTCCTCTACATTCATCACTTGTTGGAGGATGTTGCCATGCCATGCCATAAGATGTCATTTGCCATGTTAATGCCATTTACCATGAAGGATGCCATCTTATATTGTTTAGTTGGTAAAGGATGACATTTTATATTGTTTACCATGATCTTATATTATATTGCTTAGTTGGTGAAGATGCCATCACATAGTTAAAATTTTAGCCACTTTATGAAATTTTAGCCACTTGTTCAAATTTTAGACACTTGTTGAAATTTTAGAGTATATGAATTAGAATGCTAATATTAGAATTATAATGTCTTATATAAGTGAACGAATGGAGTATATGAAATAGAATGCAAGGTTGATATCTCACCTTTCTTTTTGATCTTGTAGAAGAAGGGCAAGGAGATGGAGAAGGACAAGGGCAAGGAGATGTGGCCATCTAATGCAAAGAGAGGATAAGGGCCTATGTTTATATTGATGTTCATGTACTAATGTTCAGATTGTGTGTTTAATTGTGTTGGGCAAAGAGATGATGAGCCGGTGCACTTTATGTTGATGTTCATGTACTCTACTTTAATGGATGTTGTTGGATGAAGTTGGATTATGTTGTTGTGTTGCTCAGATTGTATGTTATATTGTGTATTTATTTGTGTGGTATATTGGTGTTTAAACTGTGTTTAAATTGTGTTTAAACCCTGAAACAGAATTAAAATGAAAAACCCCAGGGCCTTTGCCGTGCGTATGCGCACGGCAAAGAACCATTTGGTCACTTTGCCGTGCGCATACGCACGGCAAAGGAAATGCCAGGGGCTGGCCTGGGTACGCCTGGGAAGTGATTTGCCGTGCGGGTGGACGAGCGGCGCACGGCAAAGGTGCGCTCTTTGCCGTGCGTGGCGGCTGGAAGGCGCACGGCAAAGCACACCGCACGGCAGTGCGTGACAGCGCACGGCAAAGCCGTTTGCACGGCAAAGCGTTGCGCCGCACGGCAAAGGTATGGCCGCACGGCAAAGGCTTTGCCGTGCGTGTTCGGAGAGGCGCACGGCAAAGTACCCTTTGCCGGGCAAGGCTTTGCCGTGCGGTCTTTGCCGTCCGCCTACGCACGGTAAAGCCTTTGCCGTGCGTATTGGGTCCTTTGCCGTGCATTTTGGCCGCACGGCAAAGCCAGTGTCTCCCGTAGTGGTTAATAGACCTTCGCCCATTGATCCGATCAAGTGGCCTGATCGAAACGAACGAGAATGTAAGTTTGGCTGTCAAAGAAAAAAGAAAAAGCAACGACAAATTTGCAAGGAAAAAAGTTGCCACAGATATGATTCCTCCCTTCCCGTTCAAGTCAAATGGTTCCGCTAATCAGGAATCCAATCAGTGTTATGCCATAATATGGCTTTTTGTAACTTTAGTTATGTCTTGTCAACGGAGGGACATCGCATCAATTTATGTAGCTATAATAATTCAGTGGGAAATGAAAACACGAGAATTTGTGATGTATAAAATGTATGGTTGCATCAAAGAAAAACACGAGAACTTTTTAGAGAAAAAGGGCCCCGCCCTGGCTCCATTAAAGAAACCAACATACAACAAAGACCAAGCTAACAGCCACAGCTTAAAGAGCCAGAGTTCAACGAGGCAACAGGCAGACAGAGCAGCAGACTCTACACTGACTAGATCTACATCATCACACCATCAGGGGGAGGGGGAGGATAGCATCACCTTCGCTCCACCATCCACCAGCATGAGTGTATTATCTTTTAAGCGTTTTGCTAGGCCTTCAGTGGAGATCTTCCATGCTTTATCTCCTTTATTGTCCGCCAGGCTCTCAGCTTGAGCAAGTTCCAGATCAGTTCCCACCAGGTTCTTCAAGTTCATCCAGGATCCGGCCAGCATAAAAGTGGAGGTCTCCTCGCCATGTGTTCCAGCCCGGAGATAGCACTCTCCACTGCTCCTCTTGTGTCCTCGCAGAATAGGACCTTCCACTGGGACAGCAAAGAGGCCATTCTTCTCCACATGCACTGAAAACCAGGCCAAGGAGAACGATTAAAACACATATCATTTCTAGTATTCCAAAGAATCCAAAGTGCAGCAGCATGAATAGCATTGTGAGATTTAAATTTTTTGTCACACAACCACATGCGAGCAATAGACTCAAAGGAGACAGAGTCAGAGCATATGCCAGTAACACATTTCAGCTCAGACCACATTTCTTTTGCCACCACACATTCAAAGAAGAGGTGGCAGCAAGATTCAGCTTCTGAGCAGAAAACACAGGTTAGGTCATCCACATTTTGTCTCATAGACAGATTATCCCTAGTAAGAATTTTATTATGAGATAACAACCATAAGAAAAAGTGTATCTTAGGAGGTACACTTATTTTCCAAACTGCATGAACAAAAACAGGGGAAACCCCTCTGAAATTGATGACAGCATAAAGAGAGCTAACACTATAAATCCCTTTGGCCTCATATTTCCAGACCAGGGAGTCTTCCTCATCGCTGAGCTGGATAGTTTGGACAATCTGTAAGAGCTCATACCATTTGATCATAAGATCACTGTTAAAGCACCTCCTAAAGGTTACTTTTAACTAATTACCATCCCATAGCTCAGAGATAGTTGCATTCTTCTCATTAACAATTTCATATAAATCCCAGAACTGGACAACCAGACTGGAAGAACCAAACCATTGGTCCTCCCACAACTTGACTTTCCTACCATCACCAACCTTCCAGAAATATCCCAATTGAGCTGTTTTAGCAGCCCACAGGACACCTTTCCAAAAAGGTGATGCCCCCATGGGGGAGGAAGAAAAAATGTTGGGGGAATTCACCTCATATTTGTAATCAATAATCTGCTTCCAAAGCTTATCTTCATCTAAATGATATCTTCTAATCCAAGAGGCTAAAAGGAAAATGTTCATATCAGCAATGTTTGGGATACCCAGTCCACCAAAATCTTTCTTTTGAGAGACCAAACCCCAATTAGCTAAATGATACTTAAAATGACCCTCATAATTATCCCAAAGACAGTGGGACATCTAGGAATTAATGAGCTTAATAGCCCACTTTGGAAACTTAATAACACTAAGCAGGTAGATAGGAATGCTAGCTAACACACTTCTAACTAACTCCAGTTTGGCTGCATGAGAGAGAAGCCTACCCCTCCACCCAGATGCTCTTTTGAGAAGTTTATCTACAATAGGCTGTAGATCCTCTTTTCTCAGCTCACTGTGGTGGAGAGGGACACCTAAATATTTCAGGGGAAAGTCTCCTAGCCTATAGCTTAAGGTCTGAGCATAGGCTTGAGCTTCATCAGGATCAATATTAAGGGCTTCTTTGGATTGCAGGATTTTCATAACGCAGGAATAGGAAAAACGTAGGATTAAGATGTCATGTGAAGTGGATTCCTACAGGATTCTGAAACGCAGGAATTTTGTTGCAGGTGTCTTTGGATGGTGCGCAGGAATTGAACACAGGAATTTTGAAGGATTGATGAGGGAGAGAAGAGAGACATAGAGTGAAACTGCATTGGACTTTGCGTAGGAAAATTAAAATGAGGTTTGAGCTCATGTTGAGAATCCTATGGAATTGGGGCCATATGAATGGATTCCAAAGGAATTTGTTGGCCCCAATCCTATGATCCAAAGGGCTTCTATAGGAAAAGTTTCATAGGATTCAAACCCTACAAAATTCCTAAGAAAATCCTACAATCCAAAGATGCCCTAATAGGTACCAATTCACACTTATGGAAATTAATCCTAAGCCCTGAAATTTGTTCAAAACAAGAAAGAATCCACTTGAGATTCATGGTTTTACCCATGTCCTTATCTAAAAAATGGGACGCGACTAGGCGAAAGCAGCTTCGATTTGGCAAATCCGTAAGCAACTCTCCCGTGCGAGCGTTGCCACCGTGAGCTTCTTCTCTACCATGCATGCATGCACAAGAAGTCAAAAAGCTGATGTCATCCTGTATTAAATGTCAAATTCGAAAATTTAAAATGTTTTGTAGCTTAAACCGTTTATGCGGTTTATGATCCGTTTTCACTGTTGGACTAGTCGCGTCGAGATCTTCGAAACTAGATCCCATGTTGATATGTTCCGACGATATTTTTTTTGACCCAAAAGTTACCAACCTACTAACACATGAGTTACCATGTTGTACTATGTAACTTACCATCCCAAGTAGCGACTAATTTTTTGTTTGAAACTATATCTCACTTTTAGTTGTTCTTTTCGATTTCCCGAGTTTTGAAATTGAGTGGATAATTCATCGATCTAGGGTGGCTAACTTTATCAGTCTAGGGTGGGTAATTACATCACTACTCGGTGGGTAACTTCATCACTATTGGGTGGATAACTCCATCGGTCTAGGGTGGCTAACACCATCAGTCTAGGGTGGGTAACTACATTCGTCTAGAATGGTAACTTCATCACTATTATGTGGTAACTCTATCAGTTTAGGATGGTTAATATCAACACTACTTGGTGATAACTCTATCAGTCTAGGGTGGATAACTCGTTTAGTCTAGGATGAGTAACTCGTTTAGTCTAGGGTGGATAACTCCATTAGTCTAAGGTGGGTTACTCCGTCACTACTAGGTGGGTAACTTCATCAGTTTAGGTTGGTAACTCCTTCAGTTTAGGTGGGTAACTTCATCAGTTTAGGATGGGTAACTCCATCACTACTTGGTGGTAAATCTATCATTCTAGGGTGGATAACTTTATCATTAATGAGTGGGTGGTAACTCCATCACTACTGGGTGGGTAAATCCATCACTGCTGGGTGGTAACTCCATCACTACGGGGTGGTAACTCCATCACTACGGGGTGGTAACTCCATCACTATGGGGTGGTAACTCTATCAGTCTAGGATGGGTAACTCTATCACTACCGGGTGGGTAACTTTATTTGTTTAGGGTGGGTAACTCCATCACTACGGGGTGGTAACTCTATCAGTCTATGATGGGTAACTCTATCACTGCCGGGTGGGTAACTTTATCTGTTTAGGGTGGGTAACTCCATCACTGTTAGGTGGGTAACTTTATTATTTTAGGGTGGGTAACTCAATCACTATGTGGTGGTAACTATAGGGTAACTCAATCGGTTTAGGGTGGGTAACTCAATCGGTTTAGGGTGGGTAACTCTATCAGTTTAGGGTGGGTAACTCTATCACTGCTGGGTGGGTAACTTTATGAGTTTAGGGTGGTAACTCCATCACTAGGGGATGGTAACTCTATCAGTCTAGGATGAGTAAATCTATCACTGTTGGGTGGATAACTTCATCAGTTTAGGATGGATAACTCCATCAATGTGGGATGATAACTCTATTAGTCTACGGTGGGTAACTTTATCAGTTTAGGGTGGGTAACTCTATCATTACTGTGTGGGTAACTTATCATTTTAGGGTGGTAACTCCATCACTACGGGGTGGTAACTCTATCAGTCTAGGATGGGTAACTTTATCAGTCTAGGGTGGATAACTCCATCACTACTAGATGGGTAACTCTATCAGTATATGATGGGTAACTCCATCAGTCTACAATTGATAACTATTACCAAGCCAAGAGAGTAGGGTAACTAAATCGATGTTGTGGAGATTACTATATCATGAACACGTGGGTAACTCAATCAATAGTGCTGGGTAACTGTTATTAAAATATTCAAGTACTAATATCGATATCGTGATGATAAACATATCATGAACACATAGATAGCCCCATCAATATTAGGTGGATAAATATTACACAAAGAGTCAGATAATTATATCGATGTCATTGAGAACATTTTAGGCTCGAACGCCGGGTAACTATATATATCTGTGTGTTTCTTTACATAAAATTTCAAAGTAACTAGGCCAATAGTGATTTCATACCGTCTTGCAAATTGTTTGTCCAGGAGATAACCAACTCATATCACCCACAATTTGTTGCATGCCACACACTCAGGCTAATTGATTTTGCCGCAGTACATGAGATGGATTTCTTCTTCGTATTTATCTTCTACATATACAATACAAGAAATGAAATGAAAGATGGCCCCTTCGTAGAGAAGGGATGGAAGATGGCCGATCGGACAATCACAACACGTACCAAGTACTTATGAACCTAAGGATCTTAACAAGTTAGCGTACACATACATCATCAAACAGATGCTACATTTACAACCATAATCGTCATCAACGGGACATAGAAAAACGACTTGAGTTGTTTATGTGCCCATGTCTTGCTGAGCTGATGGGCTGGAGTGATGCTGCAAGATATCCAAACAATCTCTATGAGGAAAAAAAAGTGGCAGCTGAAACCTGCGAGATTGAATGATTGGTACAGGGGCAACTCAGACGGTGGACATGGACTACCATGAACGCCTCCCGTAGCACCATCCTCACACAGGGAATCCGTCCTGCGGCTACGAGCAAACCTCCGTCGAGGCGCCGCTAGCAGCTGACGCATCGCCCAAGGCTAAGGCAGTTCCAGCCTGAAATCTGCCATCTCCGGCCGGTGAAGCCTCAGAGCCAAGGCGTGCTACCACGCTCAGCAACCTCGAAGGCACCAACCGAAGTCAAAGCAACGCCTTCCTCGGCTCGGAGCCAGACCTATCTGGACTGAGTGTAGGTGAAAGTGTTGGTAAGCGAACAACGCCTCATGGCCCAATCCATACACTGACCCACAGATCCAGGCATCTGGCATGTGCAGGCGACGAGGACCCGTACTGGCAGCGGTGAGTGGGACCTGTACCAGCGCCGATACAGGGAAACAAGAGTGGGGCGGCGTCGATCTGCACAGTGATGGCGCGACCAGGCCAGGCTGCGCCGGAGGCTAGTCTCCATGGATGAAAGGTATTCGGCGGCGCGAGGAGGGCCTCGGCGGCAGCGATGGTCCAATCGGGCGGCGAGCAAGAGCACAGGGGCGGCGGCGTGATTGAGTGCGGTGGCTTCGGGAGTGGTCTGGGAGAAGGTTGGGGATGAGATGCGTGGGTGGGTTGTGTTTTTTCTGAGCCGGTTGATCGAACGGTAGCGACCGGTTTTGACGAAAATCGAACGGATCGCGTGGCGCGTACGGGTTTGCCAGCCAGAAGCTACTTCTGATTAGATTTTCCCAAAAAAGGAGGGTATCGTCTGCATATTGAATGCTGACAACACCAGAGGGGCTAAAACCACGCAGAAGAGTAGTGATCTGCCCATGGTTCGCTGCTTTAATAAGCATTATGGTGAAAACATCAGCTACTGTATTGAAGAAGAGGGGGGAAATGGGATCACCCTGTCTCATACCTCTCCTAGTAACAAAAAAGTCACTGTTAGTATCATTAATTCTGACTCCAACTGAGCCTCTATCTAGTAAAGATTTGAACAAATACAAACACTTTGGGCTAAAGCCTCTAGAAGCAAGCATTTTCAGGAGGAATTCCCTGTTGACCATGTCATATGCTTTCTCATAGTCAAGTTTAAAAATAAAACCAGCTTGAGAACTATGGGCCACCTCATGTATAATTTCATGAGCAGACACCACACTCTCTAAGATATATCTACCTCTAATAAAAGCCGTTTGATTGGGAGAAATAAGCTTCTCACATATCACACCTAGCCTTGTGGTGACGCATTTAGAGAAAATTTTAGAACTACAATTAGTCAAAGCAATAGGCCTAAATTTCTGTATAGTAACACCATTAGGCTCTTTAGGAATAAGAGTTAATAAGGAGAAATTTAATCTGTACAGATCTAGATCCATATTATTCCAGTCATTAAACATTGCAATGAGATCCTTTTTGATAAGGTCCCAGAAATGTTGATAGAACATAAAAGAGAGACCATCAGGTCCAGGAGCACCTTCAGCATAAGAGCTGAATACTGCTTCCTTTATCTCCAATTCAGCAAACTTAGCCTCTAATGAAGCATTTTGTTCAGAGGAGACACGTTCATTATCAGACCAAAACTCACTATCTAGGTCCATATTGAGTTTATCTTCATAACCGAAGAGTTTTTTTATAATAATCAACAGCAATATCCATAATACCTTTAGTGTCATCCACAGTAACACCCTCAGGATTCTGAAGGGAGGTGATTGTCTTCTTCCTCCTTCTCTGATTAGCCACAGAGTGGAAAAAGGCAGTGTTTCTATCTCCCTCCAGGATTTGCCTCTCCCTGGACCTAGCTTTGACTTCCTCTTTCTTCCACATTTCTGTCAAATCAGAAGAAATAGTTTTCATTCTATTCTTAGAGGTAGGAGAAAGAGTTTGAGTCTCAGACATAATATCAAGGAGATCATACTCAGCAACAAGTTGTTGTTTCAGCTTAAATTGACAAGATTCAATGTTAGCAGACCAGCCTTTAGCAAATTTCCTAAAATTCCTGACTTTAAATTGCCAGATATCAATAGCCTTACTAAGACTACAGGGGTAGTTCCAAACTCTTGCAACAGCCTGATCAAAACCCTCATGTTTGATCCACCACTTCTCAAACCTAAATTGTTTGATTTTAGGGATAACAATGGCACCAGTATCTACAACCAAGGGAGTATGATCACTCCCAAGCCTGGCTAGGGTCTTAACAAGGCTAGAGGAGAATAAAGCATCCCAGCAAGTAGAGATAAAAACCCTATCTAGAGTTGCCATAACTAAATTGTCCTGGTTATTAGCCCAGGTATATTTTCTCCCATTATTCTTAAGTTCCATTAGACTAAATTTATTTATCCAGTCATTGAACATATTAGCCCATTTCTGAGTAATACTACCAGTATTTTTCTCAGCACTGCTTCTGACTAGGTTAAAGTCCCCCCAATCAAGGTGGGGCCTGGCCAACCAGCCATAACATTATGCAGTTCATTTATAAACTCCAGCTTATGTTCTTCATAAGCAGAACCATAAACAGAGATGAACCTCCATACCCCTCCATCCTTTTGCCTTTAAGCAGACAGGAGACAAAGAAAGTATGGTTATGCCAAGAAACAACATCAAAGGAGTCATTATTTACCCCAGCAAGAATCCCACCAGCAGTATTCTTTGCTGGCAGCCAATGCCACTCATAAATATCATGAGGATCTAGGAGCTTCAGTTGAGAAGGGGTAAAATCCTCCTTCTTGGTTTCTGAAAGCCCAATAAAGTCTGGGTGATGTTCACTAAAGAGATCATGCACCCTGGAAAGTTTATCAGCCCTATTTAGCCCACGGCTATTCCAAATGAAACCTACTATCATTTAGATGAAAATTGGAGTTGTTTCCTACTGCTTTTCCTCCCACTGGACACCTCAGTCCAAGGTGCCTTAGTGAGTAGCTCATCACTAGGGTGAGAGGCTGCATCAGAGTGGATATTTTCCCCAATAGGAACCACTGGAGGGTTTATTTCTTCCGCAGAAATATCAATATTCTTGGGAAGAAACATGTCAGGATGGTCTGAGTGGAATCTGTTAAGTCGATCCAACTCACTCTCCTTGACAATGTTAATGTTATCAGTTATATTTTCTATTGTTTTTTTGAATGGTAACTTTTCTATTGTAGCGTCAGGTGCATATGATATTTGCCGTATAAACAAAGAAATTTTTCTACCACGTTCAACACAATGGTAATTTCCTTTCCGAACTGAATACAAAGTAGACCATATGAAAATTTTGCATGGTTTTCAATCAGGCAAACCAAACAAGTTTTCTTTTTTGCGGGAAAAAACTTCGGATTCTATTCATCAATTGTCAAGGTAGTACAAGGAACACAAGAAATAATAAAAATTACATTCAGATCCGTAAATCACCTAGCAACGACTACAAGCACTGAAGCGAGCCGATGCCGCGCCGCTGTCATCGCCCCTCCCTTACTGGAGCCGGGCAAACCTATTTGTAGTAGACAGTCGGGAAGTCATCGTGCTAAGGCCCCGCGGGACCAGCACACCAGAACAGCAACCGTCACCGATGAAGAGAAGCGTCACTAGTAGGAAAAGGCTTATAGGTGGACGAAATAGCCGTGGCGCATGTTCGTTTTGATGCTCCACGGGTATATAGCCGTGGCGCACCAAAAACAGGTGCGCCACGGGTAAGGGCTTACCCGTGGCGCACCTGATAAACACGTGTGCCACGGCTAAGTTGGGACGTGGACGGCCGGGCTGCATAGACATACCCGTGGCACACCAATATGTGGTGCGCCACGGCTAACTAAATACTAGTGGCGCACCAAAGTTGGGTGCGCCACGAGTATGCGTGCCCCGGGTGCCAAAATAAGAGCTAACATACTGTGGCGCACCCAAGTTTGGTGCGCCACTAGTATATAGTTAGCCGTGGCGCACCACATATTGGTGCGCCACGGGTAAGTTTCACTAGTTTTTTACACTGAAAACACTAGAAAATACATCTGTTTTCTGATTCGCTGGGAGGAAACACACAATCCGTGTGCTAGGGGGTGCTTGCATCTGATTGGCTGGGGGAGAAGTTCACGGATTGATGACTTGGCCTGCACCAGTCAACCACCCACCCACCCGCATGTTCTCCTCCTCTCCCTTATCCTTATCTGGAACGAAGCCCCCCCCCCCCCCCCCCCCCCGTGGTCTGCCGTCGTCTCCTCCTGCACGGATCAATAGGAATGAAGCCCCCCGCGATGGCTCTGGCGTGCCTCCCCTTCGCTGGTCCTGGCGGCCGAGGGATAGGACGGGGTGTGCCGTCTGCGCGCGAAGCCCCCCCCCCCCCCCCCCCGCGCACGCCGGCATGCGCGACCGGAAGAAGGAAGCTACCGGCCCGAGCACCCGGCGGCGCCGAACAGAACGGAGCACCTCTCCCGCCCGCGCGCATCGTCGAGCTAGTTTCCGATGTGCCATCCACCGCGCCCGGTCGCCGTGCCTCTGGTGCAGTATGGCTGCGCTGCCGCGCCTAGGCAGACGTCCTCCCCGCAGTGTCGTCGTCCTCAGCGTGAAGCCCCCCCCCCCCCCCCCCAGCGGACGGCCGAATCCCCGCGTCCTCGTCTCTACGCACGTAGCCCCTCCCTGCATCCTCGTCCCGGCGCGCGAAGCCCCCCGCAGCCGGCTGGCTCGTGTCGGCGGCGGCCGGTGCATTTTTTTCGTGTCCACGAACGTGCTCCGTATGCTGCCTCCGAGCGGCGGCGGCATTTTTTTTATTTCCCCGGAAAACATAATCGTGGCGCATCTACTGACATACCCGTGGCGCACTTTAGCCGTGGCGCAGGGTGTAGAGGTGCGTCACGGCTAATTTATTACCCGTGGCGCACCGGGACACCTGCGCCACGGCTAAAGTGTTACCCGTGGCGTGGTAATCCATGGCGCAGGGCCCTGCGCCATGGGTAACCAAAAATGGTGCGCCCACGGGTAGCTGTTTTTCTACTAGTGCGTAGATCAGAAGCATCCAACCCGTAGACACACGAACGCAAACGAACGAAGATCGGATCCACCGAAGACAACCACCTACCGAATCTCGCGAGATCCGCCGAAGACACACCTCCACACGCCCTCCGATGACGCTAGAGGCACCACCGGAACGGAGGCTAGACGGGGAGGACCTTATTCCATCTTCAGGAAGCCGCCGCCGTCGTGCTATCCTGAGTAGGACACAAACCCTAACCAAACATGAAGAAAAAATTTAAAAACGGAGCCCTCCCGCCGATAAGGACCGGGATCCATCGCGCCTCCATGGCCCTAAGGCCACGGGAGAAGGGAGACGGGGGATCGGCGGCCGCCGCCGGACGGGAGGCAGAAAACCTATCGTTGGGTGCCTGGGTCGCGAGAGCCGCAAACCAAACAAGTTGTATAGGTATAGCACAAATTACAAGGAAAACTAAAGGGAGGGCCTAATGCGCACAACCGAAGTGTATGTAGGATATATCTGCAACTTTACCATGTTTATGTTACGAGGTACCGAGACGGCGAAACGTGGAGCACCTGGTGTCCAGAAAGGGCAAGCCGACCAGTAGCTAAGGTGAGAAAAAAGGCTAATCCCAGACAAGCTGAGTCCTACTCAGCATCCACGATTTGCATCCTCAATTATTACCCCACCACTCCCTTCGACCAACGGCTACGGTTAGGAGTACCAATAATAATACGGAATATACTTTTCGAGCACGTATCATGATGCCTTTCGTGGAATTAAAAAGTAATTAGCCGGTTAGGTTAGCACTGACCATATTGCTAATCTAACCTCCTGCCACTTCCGTATTAGTTGTCCCACGTGTGTCACCGGTCACTGGTTCTAATCATTCCGCCTAATTAAGTGATCACGACACCCTGCCAATGCCAATGTGTATTGTAGCTATAATACGAGTACACTTGGGATTATATAATGGCCTGTTTCTTTCTACCTCTGCTTGAAAAATAACTTTATCCTCTGCCCCTATGTTTATCCTCTTTCGGTTTCCTTTCACGCAACCAATGGTCAGCAAACGTACACCTTGTTTAATCTGCCAAAATTCTGAAGGAGAATTCAATTAGAGTCTGTGCTACAATCTGTGAGTGGCCGCTTTACACACCAATCGACGCAGAGAGGATGGATCCTCTACCTTTCTGAGAAAAACTGTCAAACACCGTCTTTCCTTCTCATGAGAAGCATGGAGTGACCACAGACGATGTCTGTTCAAACTTAGATCGCGTAAATTTACAAAGTTCATCGTATAGTGCACCAGATTTTACAACATGAAAGAATAATTTGCTTGCGAGATTTTTCATTATAGTAAGATCTCTGCTAACTTATTTTCCATAGGGCGTAGAAATTAAAAGCATGACGAGTTTTGGTCGCGTCCATGAAATTTCCTGAGCATTGCTAACACTACACGACATTATGAACCAAAGTGGAAAAAACATAACAACCCATGTATAAAGATGGTTAAAACAGAGTTAAACCGCATATCAAGATTACGATGTTATTATGCCGCTAAAAATATCACTCTAGTGTGCAGGAAATATAAAAAGGTGTTAATGCTATTAGTAAGATTCTTATTTTTTCTCCAAAAAACGATCAAATGGAAGGTATAGTGTCATAACAATCCTTGTTTTTAAAGTCTGGCTCCGTCGCTTTAGGAATATGAAACACTAAACCCGAGTAAAAGAGTGATAGGTTTGACGAGCCAATATAAAAAACCCAGCTATTCTTGGGCATGAAATCCAAAATAAAATAAAAATTCATCGTATAGTGCACCGGATTTTACAACATGAAAAGAATAATTTGCTTGCGAGATTATTGAGTATAGTGAGATCTCCGCTAACTTTTTTTCCATAGGGCGCATAAATTAAAAGCATGACGAGTTGTGGTCGCGTCCTTAAAATTTCATGAACAATGCTAACACTACACGGCATTATGAACCAAAGTGGAAAAAACATAACAAACCATGTATAAAGATGGTTAAAACAGAGTTAAACCGCATATCAAGGTATAATTATGCCGCTAAAAATATCACTCTAGTGTGCAGGAAATATAAAAAAAGTGTCAATGCTATTAGTAAGATTCTCCAAAAAAACAATTTTGTTTTGTTTTGTTTTCTCCACTTGTCTAACAACCAAAGAGGTCATAAGTGTGTTGACTAAAACAAAGGGAGTAATATATTCTTCTTCTAGAAAATCCTAAAACCCCGCAAAAATGTACTAGTATCCCGTTCCTCTCCACCGACGAGAGGAAACGAATTAAAGAAAAGTGCCGGTGGAAAGGAAAATGAGGGCCAGACCAATCATCACGCACTTAAGCACAACGGCAAAGCTAAGCTAATGCGGTCTTAGTAACAAACGATCGACGATTAATTAATCAGCTGAGCTTGTACGCTAATCTGTTATTCTGTCCGTGGCTGTAGCTCCGCTGTCGGTCTTCTCCTCCCTTTGTTTAATCTCCGGTATCGCGTCCCTGTCCGGCCACCGGGTGGTGGTGGTTCGCGTCCGGGTTGGCCGAGCTCCGAAAGCGACCTCCCCTCCTCCCTCCTCTTCTCCTCCTCCTCCTCCTCCTCCTCCTCGCCAACAACACGCAGGCCGCACATCCTCCTCACGCCCGCCCCCGTGCAGGAAAGGCTCCTCCTCTCCGGATTCTCGCCGCGGTCCTGCGGAGGTGGGCTTTGCAGTCCCCGGTCAGTTCCGTCGCTTCTTGGTAGTAGTACTAGCACTCGATTGGAGTAGTTTTGTGTGGGTCTACGGCTCCTCGATTGCGGCGCTGCGCGCGTGGTAGCTTTTTGGTCGATTCTTTCCGGCCATGGCGGCGCAGGGCTCGAGCCCTGATCGATTAAAGCCGCCTTTTGTTTATCTCGGGCGCCGTGAAGGCGAATGATTGTCTATTTGCTTGTTTGTTTGTTTGTTCGTTTGCCCGGGCTCAGTTTGAAATCCCGCTGCTGCTGGTTCTTGGCCTACTGCTTGATTCTTGCTCGGCTGGATCCCTGGTTCGCGGCTGCTCGGCTGGATCCGACCTCCTTGGGATTGATTTCTTGCTTGTAGAAGGAGCAGGTGGACTCTCGCCTTCTTCTCCAGTCGGTCCCGATACGCTGAATTGAATTGTCCGTTGCGTTGAATTGAGGTTTGAATTCTTGCCCCCCTCTTGGTTCTTTGTCGGCTGTGGAAGTTTTGCGCCGCTTTCCCGGAAAATCCGGACGGGGTTCCTGCCTTGTCCAGTTCAATTTAGGCGAGACCGTCCGTGCTGCTCCGATCCGTCTCATTTCCTTGTAGTATTGGTTCAGGTTGTCCAACGTCGGTGTAGTGTAGGCATTTTGCTGTCACAGCGGCTCTACTCTGATTCTGTTTGTGTTCCTTTTGCGACTCTGCTCTGTTGGTGAGTGCTGTCTTGCTCTGTTATTCGGTGGTGTATCGTGGGAGCTCACTTTCGTATCATATTCCTGTTTTATCCTGCCGAATATGTCCGTTCCGTGCGCCAGAGATTTTTGGTAGTGATTGTTCGCCCGCCTCGCCCTCTTCTGCTGGCACTTCATTTGGATCCATTTTTGTTTTGGTGAAGTTCTTCTTGGATCGTTGTTCTGTACATCTTTGTGTATCTTGGCTAATGATATGGAGTAGTTGCCTCGATGTCGATTCGATCTTATGGTTGCAGTAAACTCTTTGTAAATGATTCTTAGTTTCGTGAGAGATAGTGTCTTGTCCCTTGTTTGCTGAAATAAAGCTGGGACTTTCCAGACCCGGTGTGTCTGCTTAATATCTGATAGATTGCCCAGTTCATTCTGTGGGAAACAGGTTTGCCTAACATGTCTGTTTCTTTGCTGCACAATCAGACCAGCTAGGAACTGAGGATAATGGCGGCGGCTGGCGGCACTCAGCAGAGCCTCAGGAAGTACCTTGGAGCCCTCAAGGACACAACGACGGTGAACTTGGCCAAAGTGAACAGTGATTATAAGGTTGGAACTCTTTTTAATGATTCCTGTGTATATTATTTAAAACTTTCCATGTTTGGACATTTACTCTTATTACGCTTCACTCACTGTCGGCTTACCGTGTATCCCCAATAACAGGAATTGGACATTGCAATTGTGAAGGCCACGAACCATAGTGAGCGTCCATCAAGGGAGAAGTACATAAGAGGTGGTGGCATATCCTGTCTCTTAGATGAAAGTGAAACACTAGTGCAAACTAAGCGCTGCATCAGTTGACCCATCTCCAATTTTGTCAAAAGATTAACATGAGTGCGAATCCTGCTGAATATATGTCAGATCAAGCTGTTTTTTCATCCATAGGCACTGTTCTGCTCGAAATTCATTCGTTTTATATTGTGTACTTTTGTCGCTAGAAACATTGTATAGTATTGTCTACGCGTAATTTTTTGTCGGATTACTTACGTAACTGACGTAGGTCACATGTTTATTGGTTTGCAGAAATTTTCCTCTCCGTATCTGCTGCAAGGCCACGTGCAGATGTAGCTTACTGCATTCATGCCCTTGCGAGGCGTCTTTCAAAGACACGAAACTGGGCGGTATGGATTTATTTCTTCCATTTAGTATATTCAAATACAATGCTGCCATTTTTGTTTTCCTATGATTAATATTCTTGTTAGAATGTAGTTCTCCTTTTGTATAATGAACCTTTTTTACATCAAGTATCTTTGTGAAAATGTTTTTAAACTTTCTGTCTCTTTGATGCATGAAACTATAGTATAATGTAAGAAACTTGCCATTCATAAAACTTGATATGTTCAAACTTCAAATTTGTACACCACCGTTGTTGCTTTGTTTATAACAGTATCTGATGTATTATTGGGATCGGATGGATGGTTTGTCCTGGCACGCTGGTCAGATAGAAATTTTTAATGTACTTGAATGATGCAAAATAACTCTCTGTACACTTTCCAGATTTAATTTAAATTCAGGTGCAGATATGAATTTTTCGTGTTAATATAACATATCTCCTCCCTCCGGGCGCTTAATTCTGAACGACATGTTATATTGCAAACCTATATATGTGTACAAAGCAAATCAAATTGTTGATTGTTTATTTTCTTCTCAGAAAAATCTTTTATATCCATGGTGAACAGCTTACTTTTTTTTTATTGATAATGCTTTTCATGGGTGATGCAAGAAAGAACTTATGAGCATTGTTTGCTTGATTATTTCTAACTCAGGTTGCATTGAAGACATTAATTGTTATACATCGTGCCCTTCGAGAAGTTGATCCCACGTTTCGTGAAGAGCTTATTAATTATGGCAGATCTAGATCACATATGCTAAACATGGCCTACTTTAAGGATGATTCTAGTGCAGGAGGTACTAATTTACAGTTTCATACTAGTACTATCATCTGTATACTTTATGTGAAAGATGATTTTGTGAACTTGTCACGATTGTTTGTTCTCTACTTGTCTGTTCAGCTTGGGATTATTCTGCATGGGTGCGCACTTATGCTTTATATTTAGAAGAGAGACTTGAATGTTTCCGTGTGCTGAAGTATGATGTGGAGTCAGACCCCCCGGTATGTAAACCTGATGCTAGTTTCTCTTCATTATCAAAATTAATAATACATACTCCCTCCGTTCGCTAATATAAGATGTTTTAGCTATTTCATTATAGACTATATACATAGTAAAATGAGTGAATATAGACACTAAAAGATGTCTAGGTGCATACGAATCTAAAAAAAATGAGCAAAACTAAAACATCTTATATTAAGGAACGGAGGGAGTAAGTGCTAGTGTACTTCCTCTCGCCTGCATCTGTGAAACTTTGTTGCATGTTTCATTTTATATACTGTTTCAGTCCATATAATCATGTATAGCATGTTACATGTGCCTGAAATATTACTAGATAAAATCTTCAATGCATATTATAATGCGCTTTGAAGTCAAAACTCGAAACCTTTTTTTATCCTATTTGAAGTATAAGCTACCACTTAAAATGATTGTGTTACAACAGTTCAATTTCACATCTAAGTTTTTTTATGGAATTCTGATATCTGCAGAGGACACGTGATCTTGATACTGTTGGTGTGCTTGATCATCTGCCACCACTGCAGCAACTTCTTTTCCGTCTCCTTGCTTGCCAGGTAACGAGCCTTCTGCCCACCACTATGTCTTCAATTTCACCTACTCCTGCTGTCATGTAATGTTACATATTAAGTTTGAATTACTCCAATTTTGCAGCCGCAAGGGGCATCCTCTTATAATGTCATAATCCAGCATGCACTTTCAATGGTAAGTAGCATGCCCTTTTCCTCTCTTTCTTTAGATATGATTGTTGTTTCATTTTTAAGTACTGCATATTGAGTAGTTTTGGCATTCATTGACTTTGTCTTATGCAGGTTGCTTTGGAGAGTGTTAAAATCTACACCGCCATTAATGAAGGGACAATCAATCTTGTTGACAAGGTGAACTTCTGTGCTTACCACTTAGGACAAGCTTGTAAAACCTCTTAAATCACCAGCAATGTTTGTTTATTTTGGTCATCCTATTTACACCTTATTATCTGTTGCAGTTCTTTGAGATGCAAAGAAATGATGCTGTCAGGGCTCTTGATATATACAAAAGAGCAACTAACCAGGTAAATTTCCTATCCCTTCTCTGTTTCTGACCACTCTTAAATATTCCCCTGGACTATTTTTCCTTTGCTTATAGCAACTTAACTCAAATCCTAGACAGTACTAAGTGAGCTTTGTTGGGAGTTCCCTCTCTATTCTCTGTTCTCTCTCTAGAGCCAAAGAAGACAACAGGGGACTAGAACTAGAGAGGAGCACACTAGTTTCAGGCAACATATGCCTTCCTTTTCTATTAGATTTTGTAGCAACAAATGCTACACTACACGGGCAACGAATGCCTACAAGCTTGGCAACCTATGCCTGCTGAAGCTACACCACAGCAACAAATGCCGGCAAACCTTAGCAACCTATGCTCGCCCTCAGCAACCTATGCTAGGACCTTACAGGAGCAGCAACTAATGCTCTCCAACTCTCTTGCTTTTCATACATGGGGTGCCTCTCTTTATATAGAGGGGTTCAAGGCTGGTGCTACAGCATTCTAGAGGCTTCTACTACTTCCTAGTGCTGCCCTATCTTACAGCCTAAGAATTACATATAATTTGAGTACTCTAGAACATTGTAGCACCTACTACTTAACTCCTGCAAACATATTGCAGCAAGCCCATCTACTAGGGACACAACTTATGTGGCCCAACCAGCACACAACCTATGTGTGGGTTCACAATATAGCCTGCACACAACCTATGTGTGCAGTTTACACTATGACAAGATTACATCAGGCCAACAATCACCCCCCTAATCTTGTCATCTTCAATCATCATCACGGCAATGCTGGATTTTCATCCGCCGACTCCAAGAGCGCTTCTTTTTTCTTCGGATTGCGGCACTCGAAGGAGTAGTGACCACGGACGCCACAGTTGTAGCACTTCCCCTTCTTCTTCCCAGCCTTGCGCACACTACACACGTTGGTGTCGGAGTCGTTGCTATTGTCCTCGTCATTGTGGCAGCCGGCATGACCGTGGACAGCACCACAATCACCCTTCCTCGATTGATCACTGTCATTGGATGCCACACATCCAGCTTCCATGGGACCGACACACAGTCCTTCTTGGTCCTCGAATCTTGAGGCTCTGATACCAATTGTTGGGAGTTCCCTCTCTATTCTCTGTTCTCTCTCTAGAGCCAAAGAAGACAACAGGGGACTAGAACTAGAGAGGAGCACACTAGTTTCAGGCAACATATGCCTTCCTTTTCTATTAGATTTTGTAGCAACGAATGCTACACTACACGGGCAACGAATGCCTACAAGCTTGGCAACCTATGCCTGCTGAAGCTACACCACAGCAACAAATGCCGGCAAACCTTAGCAACCTATGCTCGCCCTCAGCAACCTATGCTAGGACATTGGCTTGCAACTTACTTGCCCTCAGCAACCTATGCTAGGACCTTACAGGAGCAGCAACTAATGCTCTCCAACTCTCTTGCTTTTCATACATGGGGTGCCTCTCTTTATATAGAGGGTTCAAGGCTGGTGCTACAGCATTCTAGAGGCTTCTACTACTTCCTAGTGCTGCCCTATCTTACAGCCTAAGAATTACATATAATTTGAGTACTCTAGAACATTGTAGCACCTACTACTTAACTCCTGCAAACATATTGCAGCAAGCCCATCTACTAGGGACACAACTTATGTGGCCCAACCAGCACACAACCTATGTGTGGGTTCACAATATAGCCTGCACACAACCTATGTGTGCAGTTTACACTATGACAAGATTACATTAGGCCAACAAGCTTGAATATATGTTAGCACTTAGGAGACTTCGGAATGGAACAACATGTGGGACAACCCACTAATTATTGTGGACAGACTGGAGTTGTTTATGCATTTTTGTGATCTCCCATTAGACAGTGTTTTTTTCGTCAGTGCTTGATTTGATGAAAACAATAAAACAAATATCTTCAGACAGCCACCCCAGTTCATTTGAGCAATTGCATCTCCCCATGATCTTTCTCTTCAACGAGGATTAGCTATATGCATTCTCGAGAAAGTGTTCACCACGGGGATTCAACATGGTTTGCTTTAATTTGTCTTTACATATTTCTATGTAACTAAACTAAGTATGTATGCGCTATGGGTAAAACCCATCTTAAAGCACATCTTTTCCACTTCAATGTCAGCTCTGGTGGTGCTGGGCCATTTTCAAACTGAAATGATGATCCGCTGATTTTGTCCTTGCGAACTATGTTGAAAAAGATTATGTAACCTTGCTGATATTATTGTGTGTTCATATACTTTTGTTTTCCATTTTTGTTGCCCAGTCCGAGAGATTATCAGAATTTTATGAAGTGTGCAAAACAATTCACGTAGGTCGTGGTGAGAAATTCTTGAAAATTGAACAGGTTCGTTAAATATGTCATTTTCAATCCTTTGGTATTTGTTTTCTATATTAGCAAGCTGCTGACAGTATTCTGATGATAACATATGCAGCCTCCGGCATCATTCTTGCAAACTATGGAGGAATATGTGCAAGATGCTCCTGCGATGAAAGATAAGGTTAGGAAACTGTTTCAAATCTGAACTAGTTATTGGTAGTAATGTTTATAGACCAAGTAAGACATGTTTCATGAAGATATTAGAATGTCCACTATCTAGAAGATGATGAATTTAGTTCAGAGAGAGTTCTAACAAACAAATTAGCATTGGTTGCTACTGCTGTTATTTGGGATTTCTAGTTAGCTCTGTATACTCTCTTCAGTTAGCTTTCTAGCAGGTGGGTCTGTTTAGAGCTGATCTGAATATGTATAGAAAGGTGTAGCATGAAATTCATGCACTGCATGCCAAATGAGCTTTAAACTAAAAGAAAAAACCTAATAAATGATTGGCATGATCAAATCTGTGCGCAACATGTTCATCCTAATAACCTTGGCATCGAGTCTTTCAGGATGCCATTCAACCATTTCGATCATTTTATTCGCACGATTTTCCTTCCTTATGAGTTCCTTGTTGAGTTCTCTCTGACCACATTTGATTTGTTTCTAGGCCATACTGGCTATAGAGTACAACAAAGAGCCAGAGGAGGAAGTAAAGCCAACTTCGCCTCCTCCTGTTTCAGAACCCGAAGTTGAACAAGAGCCAGAGCCAGAACCAGAACCAGTAAAAGAGGAAGCACCTGCATCTGAACCAACTGACTTGCTGGTAACATTCTGTGCAACTCACAGAGAGGTTGATGGCCATGTATAATCCTGCTAATACTTCCTTTGCTTGTTAGGGTCTGAATGAAACACACCCTTCTGTAGCTGAAATAGACGAGAAGAACGCTCTAGCGCTGGCAATTGTTCCAATAGGTAAAATATCCCTCCTGTGAACAGAAAAACCGGGTGCTTTTTCACCGCTTGAATTTGGTCCAAGTGAAATGGTCGCTGCTTACTGTCTGCCCATCGCTGCAGATGACGTGCCCAGAGCCGCTCCCTCGTTTGAAAATGGAGTCACAGGCTGGGAGCTTGCCCTTGTCACTGCACCCAGTTCAAATGAAACTGCTGCCGCTTCAGGCAAAAAATTGGTACGATACATTTTTCCTGTAGATGCAGGAACACTGTCGTGCTGATCATCCTTTGATCATACTAAACTTGTGACTTATTACAGGCTGGTGGACTGGACTTGCTCACCCTTGACAGCCTATACGATGACGCGAACCGACGAGCGAGCCAACCCACAAGCTACAACCCCTGGGAGACCCCTGGTGCCGCACCCATGATGCAACAGCCAGCAGCAATGCACGACCCGTTCTACGGCTCGAGTGGGTACGCGGCGCCGCACGCGGTTCAGATGGCTGCCATGGCCCAGCAGCAGCAGGCCTTCATGCTCCAGCAGCAGATGATGATGGCCAGCCACCACTCTCAGGTCCACCACCACCAGCAGGTCCAGGCGAACCCGGCGAACCCGTTCGGGGCCAACCCATTCGCGCCCGCTGGTGCCCACCACCCTTACGGTGGTTCCAACACCGGAATGATGCCCCTCCACGCCGCCCAGGGCAATGCCTACACCGGGCTGATCTAGGCAGGAATTATATATTGTGGTTCACAGATGGAAACTTGTTCTGCCCATGTTCTTTTCGCGCTCTTTTTTCTTGGCCAGTCTCTGTGACGGCATGTTGTAGCACAGGTAGGAGAAGGGAGTGACACGGCCGTTGCTCGGGAGTGAGGAGTGTAGCTGTTCGTTCCGAGTAGGCGCTTGTGCATTTTGTATATGGCGTTTTTCGTATGTGCAGGTGAGTGAGGGGATATATACGTATATACGTCTGGGATTGGATTATTCATGGGCATTCGGCGATGAACAATAATGTGACAATTCTTTGTAGTGTACAGGGAAATCTGTGCTGTTTTTGTGCAACCTACGTGTTGGTCCGTGTCCGTGAACGGCTCTTCTTTTTTCTGATCAGATCATGAACAGACACTTCGCTGATTTCCAATTCGTGGACAATCGAATTCTCTGTCCAAAATCATCCTCTTCTTGTTCGTGGGTTTGAATAAGAGGCGGGCGTTTGGTTTCTACTAGTTGAATTTTGGCGTGGCGTCACGCCACGCCCTTGGTGTTTTTTTTTGTACAATGTATATTTGTTGTTCACCAAAATGTTAGCCAATTTGGAGTGTTTAAATATGTTTTTATTTTGTTGTAGATAGGTAGCATTTTTGTGAGCATTTCGAAATATTTTTTGTAGAATGTTTAATTATGTAGTAGTTTGTAATGGTCGATCATGTTTGAATATTCGCTCAAATGTTGGCAAAATTTCGTGTTTGCAAACATGTTTTTTCATTTTGTAGTGAACAGGTAGTATTTGTTATTGAGCATTTTTTATATATTTTGTAGAATATTCAAATATATAGTAGCTTGTAATGGTCAATGATGTTTGTATTTCGGCGTCAATATTTAGTTGGAATTAGAATAAATGCACTTGAATTACATCTAAATGGGGAAAATGAATATTTGGGGGAAAAAATATTTGAGTTTAATTGGAATATTGGAGTGAATATTTATATGAAAGGAAAATATATTAGTAGTGAATATTGTAGTAATTGTAATCTTTAGATCGTACCTTGAATTTTCCAAGTCAGTAATTAAGTAGTAAACACATCACAAAATGTGAAAGTTGAGTTTAATTGGAACATGTTTTTATTTTGTTATGAATAGGCAGTATTTTTTTGTTGTGAGTTTTTTGGATATATTGTGTATAATATTCAAATTTTTAGGGAAATCCACGTGAATTTGATTCCACAGTTGGGAAAACTTTATTTTTTTCTGTCATGCCACGCTCTTGGTGATTTTTTGTGTGCAATATTCGCTCAAATGTTGGCAAAATTCGTATTTGCAAACATGTTTTTTTATTTGTAGTGAACAGGTAGTATTTGTTATTGAGCATTTTTATATATTTTGTAGAATATTCAAATATATAGTAGCTTGTAATGGTCAATGATGTTTGTATTTCGGCGTCAATATTTAGTTGGAATTAGAAGAAATGCACTTGAATTACATCTAAATGGGGAAAAATGAATATTTGGGGGAAAAATATTGGAGTTTAATTGGAATATTGTAGTGAATATTGATATGAAAGGAAAATATATTAGTAGTGAATATTGTAGTAATTGTAATCTTTAGATCATACCTTGAATTTTTCCAAGTCAGTAATTAAGTAGTAAACACATCACAAAATGTGAAAGTTGAGTTTAATTAGAACATGTTTTTATTTTGTTATGAATAGGAAGTATTTTTTTTGTTGTGAGTTTTTTGGATATATTGTGTATAATATTCAAATTTTGCAAACATGTTTTTATTTTGTAGCGAACAGGTAGTTGTTATTGAGCATTTTTTATATTTTTTATAGAATATTCAAATATGTAGTAGGCTTGTACTGGTCAATGATGTTTGTATTTCGGCGTCAATATTTAGTTGGAATTAGAAGAAATGCACTTGAATTACATCTAAATGGGGAAAAATGAATATTTGGGAAAAAATTGAGTTTAATTGGAATATTGTAGTGAATATTGATATGAAAGGGAAATGCATAGTTCGTAATTAGAGGGAAATGCATTGTTCGAGCACTTAATAAATTTGCCTTCATATATTTAGAGTAAGTGTATTTGTGTGTTCTTGATATGTCAATTAAACCGGAGTTTTGGAAACATGTTTGTTTTTTTTGCCATAAATAGGTAGAATTTTTTTCTGATAGTTCGGATACGTATTTATTTATATTTTTCAGATGGGTAAATTCAGAAATGTGTTTGTTTTGAACACTTTTTTATTTTATTCAAATTGTTTAAGTGAAATGGTCCTACAGTTTAGGAATATTTTTTATCTATTTTTTTTAAAAGAATAACATTGACACTTATATTCGTCTGGTGTAGTCAAATATTATCGTGTCGAAATTTTTTGTGGGTGAGTTTTTTTTTTGGTTTAATGCATTTTTTTTGTGGAGAATTTGGAGATATGTTAAATTTGAATTTTTTTTGATATTTTATATGCATTTTTCTGAATAGCAAATTAGAAGTTATGATTTTTATCAATTATGAGCATTTTACTGGAATTTTGGAACCTATGACACATAGGACCCATACATCTTTTTTTCAATCGTGTGTGGAAATGGGAGGCTGACAGTGGGGCCCACAATGACGTCACCGCGTGACGTAAGCCGTCGGCGAGCTGCCATGCCGCCGAGCTTGGCGGCGCGCGGGAGTAGGCGCGTCGATGATTGTAGCGTCGATCCGACGTTCCGGCAGCCGATAATCGGCGAGGAGGGAGGGGGAGCGATGGCGAAGCTCGCCGTGTCCTTCGATCTGGGCGGGGAGCAGCGCTGCGGCGACGGTGAGCGTCGGCGGCGGGGGCGAGCTCGGCGGCGCGCGGGAGCAGGGAAGGAGAAGGGGGATTTTGGCGTCATTTTTCAGATAGGCCCTTGCAGTTTCTGCAATTTTTTGGTTAGGTCCATCTACGTGTAAATGGTTGGACTGCGGCTCAGGAAGGTGAGTGTTTACTCATTGTCAGAAAAGAAACATGAATTTTTTATTACTACATAGTCAAGCTAGCTGCATATTCACTACTTGGAGCCCACAAGAATGAAAAGGTTTCGGAATTAAGGATCAAAGGTAAGAATCACCGATTGCAAGTTAACACAATGATAAAAAACTCTCCAAAATAGCATTACTGCTCGTAAACAATCACACAAACACGGAAGCATCTCTTTTGAACAATATGAACTCTAAACTGATCTAAGTACAGTAACGGATGAACAATCTCAAGAGCTTGCTTATTGTCGGGTTTCGTACATTATACACAAACAAAAAATAACATTACAAAGACCTTGCTCTCCTAACACATCATATCTAATAATCTTGTCTCTTAATACACGCCATACAGTAAAGAGTAAACTCCTCCTAAAGCTCTGTTTTAGAGGAACTCCTAACGCTCTATGAACAATTTCAGGATGTTCCATCCCACAAAACATGTAAGAAAAATGAAAACAAAATAGCATTTAATATGTACTCGGTACTTTGCTCTTGATTGTATTATCATCCATCATTGTCCATGCAGCTCCATATCAGACCACATATTAAAAAATAGCTGTAAATTGGGATAACCACAAAAGAAGCTGATCATGTAGTTCCTGATAATTCCAAGTTTCCGATCAAGTAAGATCCTGAAAAGTACGCAGAGCTTATTTCTTATTGTGTCAAAACAAAACAAATAAAATGACCAACTGATGAAACCATCGCACTTCCACATGACAATAACTGTAGTTTATGCGAGGCACAAATTCAGCCTAACAAAAGCTTTAATATCTCTGTAAAGGATGCCTTCCGGGAAGAGATCGAAATCAGACCTTTCAGTTAACTCAAAGGAACAACAATGCAATCAATCCCTCTGAAGTTGGTTATCAAGAAAAATCACTGCACGACCCAGGTATAAATGTTTCTTGTCTCCAAAGTTCGAACATCATTTCAAATCGAACAATACAGTGATGCATCCAAAGGTCCATACATTCAATTTAAAAAATAGCAATAAAGTGAAATCAACCCATCTCTGAATCACGGAAATTGTTGTGCTTGGTAATCTACAGTAAGAGAGAACCTATTAATCTCATGCCAACGGTAATATTCATTCAAAGTTACTCTTAATATGATATCACATTAAAGAGAATAAAATTCACTCAAAGTTTCTCTTAACATGATTTCACATGAAAGGGAAAGTATGCATCCCAGAATAAACACGGTATGGTGAGGTTATTCAAACACATATTGAGATATATCCGCATAAGTCATAAAAGCCTAAGTCATCAGAACTTGCCACCAAAGACATCATTTTAGTGTGCGGAAAATGGGGTGAATATATAAAGGAAATACAATGTCTATAAACTTGGAGATTTTTTTTTTAGAAATAAAGCATAAAAATGACACAAATAGCGAGGAGTGTGCATTAACCTGATTACACCATTTTACAGCCCCGTATACTTTTTAATCTTTGAAGGGCAGACCCATGTAACTCTGAGAGAACTAACTTGATATGGGTTAGATTACCGTGCAATAATGATGGGAGAAACCAATTAGCAGGTGCTACCACAGATTTGCAATCAAATCATTCGTAAATGAGCTTGAACCCTTGTCAAAAGAACTCCAAAATCTATATAGCTGCAGAAAGACACCAGCGAAGAAAAAGTTCGACTTCTAAGACATACTTGAACTAATGACAGGCTGACATCAAATAATTTAAATGGTTCATTACCAATTTAATTATCCCTGCTAAATTGATTACTAAGGAAACATAAATGACCTCATGTAAATATCAGAATTGTTTGTTGTGTTGAAGGTTTACACATACCATTTGTGTTAATCGGAGACAACAACGTTGAGGACAGCATTGTTTGAATTTGACAATGGAAGTATTGATTTAGTGTGTACTTCTTCAGCTACTGTTATAACTCCAGCAGAAGTACTCTCCAAACTTACATCTTTCAAAATCATACATGTGTATGTAGGAGTAAGCATACCTGTCAGATTATGGAGGCTGAAACATTTAACCTCTTGAGATTTGGCAGCATAGTGACTGTTGTGAATGTCAAGAAATAATCACAAAAGGCTCAATTAAGATATACAAAAACTGCAAGAGCAATCCAACTCCTTCACCTGACTCTGAAAACGTAAAACCTGCAACACCAACATACATTCCCATGAAACACACAGCCAATTTACCAAAAATGATGATAATCACACCAGAAACCATCGTCTTGAAAATGAACGGGAGCTAATCCTGATGGTGGGTGTGTAAGTGATTAAGTGACTATGCACGGTAACTGCAAACAGAAAGCAACAGACAAAGCAAGTATTACTATGCACTGGTATTAAGTGAAGTATGTATCCTAAAATCTATGTAACTTTTTAACAGGTTGCTACATAATAAAGCTTCTGTTTATTAAAGGCCTCCCATACAATCAGAACTTCTTTTTGTAACAACAGCAGAATGAATGTATTCAGGATGATGGAAAGGCTAGCAAGGAAACCATACTAAATCTTAATGCCCAGACACCAAAAAAAAATTTGTACACTCACTTTATATTATGTGTCACAACACGGAGACAGTAAACAGAAAACAAAATCACGCAGATACTTTGAATATAAATAAAGATTGATTCTAGGATTGCATTACCAATTATGAAGCTCATGTTTAGCTACTGATACCAATTTAATTGAGATCCAATAGCTGCATGAGAATGAGCTAGAAATTCAGCTTAGAATTCCCAAAAAAGCACATTATTACTCTCTAGTAGAATCAGCCGCAGCGTCCCCGTTTCCCCCACTTTTTTCTAGAAGTCAATCAGCTGCTTGTAGTTGGCCTGGGATGCGGCTGTCGTCTCAATGTACGGATAATAGATAGAAGAGAGGCATCATGGTTGTGCTCTGCTGGTAAGACATAAATGAAGCATATCATCAGAGTAATGAAAAATAAAATTCGTCGTTCTATCAATAAGATGATCCATTGCGGAAAATACCACAAACAATCTGAGATGGGAAAATAAAACCAGAAGCTGAATAAAACAAAGCAAACCACCCGAAGTTGAAAAACTCACCATATTGAGGAAGAAGACAGCGGTGGCGAGTAGATCAGTAGGGAGGGGGAAACGATATGGGACGCCAGAGTAAGGCAGCAGTGGCGACCCCGTCTTGGTCTGCGTTGCCGCCGTCGACCTCGCGTCCACCCCCTCACCTCGGTCGGCACCGGAACAGTTGGAGCGTAGCGCCATGCCCGCACTTGCTCCGGTATCCCCGTGCTCGGAGGACTCGCCGTTGTGGCCTGGCCTGCAATATTTTTTCTTTCAATTTAGTGTATTTTTATATTTCTCTTTTAGCACGTGTAAGCAATACTGTCAACGCCTAATATATGAAATGATGTTTTCTGGAGGTAAAAATTTGTGATCCTACACGGTTTATTCCCTCCATTTTATTCTAAAGAAAATGTGGAATGCAATCCAATATGATATTACTGGAAAAAATGCAATCTACTATGCTGTACACATGATACCCTAAGGATTGAATCCATGTGCTAAAATCTAACCTGATATTTTACAATATGAATATGAATATGAGCTACTCTATAGAAGCTTTTGCAAACAGCAAAATCTTAAATGGTACCAATAATTTATAGGATGCAAAAATCGTGCAAGATTTTATCATGAAGCCTAACACACAACACAATACCACAACAGATGCTCATCCATTGCAAATAGGATCTTGATAAACAATTCTGGGACAAAATCTGTATGTACTTTTATGAAGATCCATCATAAGCCGTTCCTTTCAATCAGAAGATGTATACGTGAAGAAATAAATGAGCAATGGGGGAGAAAGGAGCAGATATAAACTGCATAGAATTGGTGCAAACACAGACACCAACAGCAGGTCGTCAGTCCATTACCTTTCTGCCTTGTAGCTCGACTTGCAAATTGGCGATATTCCGTTGCACGACAGTCAGCTCCCTTAATACCTTAACCAGGTCATCGCTTTTGTCCGAGGTGCTCTGATCTTCCTGCAATGGTAAGTCACAGCAAGAAAGTGTAAAGACTTACAGGAATACACATGTCCATATTCTGCAAAATACAAATGATAATCATTTCATCACCATCCCCGCAAGATGCAAATGCAGAGCACAATGACATGGAGCACCGTAAAATTGCAGAATACAGCAATAGAGGGATCCTAACAAAGCAATCTTAGCTAGCAGTTTCAGATGGGATATAACCACCTCTCCGAGGGTGAAAATATTGAAAAAGTTTGAGGGATAGATCCAATTTACTCACAGGTTTGCAGTAAGAGAATCGTGGTGACATGTCCACTGCACCTTCATTTGTCTTCAGCATACTAAAACGACGAAGAAGAAGTAATTTCCATTTGATCCAATAATTCTTGATGACAAATACGTGTATGCTCTTTTCGTCAGCTAGCAACGTACCAATTGGTATTGGACTGCATAAGGTTCGGAACAAAATGTGTAATTCAGATCGCAGGGAACTCTCTGAAGCCGGAAGAACTGACCTCTGCGAGTAGCGCTGCTGGAGATTGTAGGAATGGCTGGACCTGGGCGTGCCGGCGCAGGACGCCGTCTCCGAGAGCACCCCTGATCTCCAGGCCCTCTCCATGGCCGCCGAAGTGTCGTCTCAGCGAGAACCTGCCGCAATGGAAGCAGTTCCGGTCACTCGCTCCAACGCCTGTCTCGTCAGAATGAAGGCGGGAGGAATCCAGTCCGTAGCCAGCAGGACAGGGGGGCCTCGCCTGGAGCTGTCACGGCGGAGCTAGCTAGCAGGGCGCCGGCGGCGGCTCGCTCCGGAGGTGGCGGCGCCGCCTCTTCTGGGTCACCGGAGCGTCGCCGGCAGCCTGCGAACGCGGCAGCGACCTGACAGCACGGCATCGTCGATTCCACGGCATCGGGAAAAGAATAGACAAACAACAGCAAAGGAAGAGTATTTCCATGGTGGCTGGCTGACCTGAGGAGGGAGACGCCTTTCCTCGTCGCCAGAGGAGGATGAGCCGAAAGATTTAGGCGGAGGAGGCCCGCCCAAGCTCCTCCCTCTCCCCTAGAGCCGCACATCCCCACATCTTCTTAGCACAGATTCACTCCATGGCCCCCAACTGCCTTGAGTAGCGCCTCCAATCCCCTCCTGACGACGTTCCTCTGCGGCGCCTCGTCAGCCATTGGCCCATCCTCCTGCACGGCGCCTCGTCGCGGCGTTTCTTCTCCTCATGTTGCAGGCGGGCCGTCGGCCACTCACCCACGCCTCCTTCTCCATGGCCGCAGTGTAAATCCTTGTGCACGATTTGGGGATTTGGAAAAAATTGAGGGAAGAACATACCCATTGAACAACTCGAGGCTTGCCGTCGCCGGTTTGAGCGGACGGGATCGCTGCCGGCCTTGGCTCCGTCGCTGGGCGAGTGCAAGGCGGCACTGCCGGCACGGGCGAGGGTCCGGGATCGAGACTGGGCATTGAGGAGGGAAGAGGAGATCGGATAGACGACGACGGCGAGGGAGAATACGCGAGGCCAGCCCGGCATGATCGATCCGCTCGATTCCGAGCCTGCTGGGTTGCATCCGTTGGTAGGGAGATGTAGAGGAGGACGGCGGAGCTCGTGGCGTCCTTGGATTCGACTGGGGAGGCCTGCAACGACGACGTCTCGCGTCGGCGACGGCGTGTCACACTATCAACTCCTTCAGTTAACGTGTGACATGTTAGCTAGTCAGAGGAGTGAGTGGGTCGGTGTGAGCCGAGTGGAGGTTGGGCCGTCTGTGGCTAGCCTGGTGCGTGTGGCGTGCGTTGTGTTATATATCCATCGATCCCCTGTTGAACAGGCATGAATGAAGTGAAGTGTGAAACACATCTCATCCTCTGACTTGTTCCTCACCCTGTGCTTGCTGCCTCTCACCTCTGATTCTACCCTTCTCCTACCTACCGCCTGTGAGATCCAGATCCCTTGGGATCAGGTCATCACAATCTGGTATTCAGAGCCACTTTTCCCCACCACCAAAATTTTCCGGCTCTGTTGCGCTCACCATTCCCTCGACATCGATCCGTAATTCCGAGCGAAAGGTGCGGGATCACTCCGGTGAACTCGCCAAAAATCCTTAGCCGGTCCGATCTGTTTGGGGCGAGCGCGACGGCGCCCGCGAAACCATCCGCACAGACACAGCAAGTGTTGGCAGCCATGGAGGAAAACGCCGGTCAGGTCAAGTCTCTGCTCGAGGACATCATCAAGCGCCTCGACGAGCAGGCGTCGATCAACGACCAGCGTCATGTTGATCAGACCAAATTCAACGCGGATTTCGCCAAGGATCTGCAGAGCGTCCGCAAGCAGTTGGATCTGACGCAGAAGGAGGTGGATGCGACGCGCAAGGCCGCGGCAGCATCACCGGTGCCGTCGGTCACGTTACTGTCCGATCCGCGATCTCCAGGGTGCAGCACGTCGGTTCCACCTGCGCGTCTGACGAACGAGAACGCACCACTCATGCCTGAGCCACCAGCTGCTTCGATGTTGCCACAGCCGCACGGATTTCGCCTGCAACAACAACCGCAGCCACGTCCGTGGGGGCACAGGGAAGATGAAGGAGCAGTCAAGCCGCCGAAGCACGATTTCGCTCGCTTCGATGGCCAATTGCCTGCTCTCTGGCTCGATCGCTGTCTGTCCTACTTCGAATTGTACCGAGTTTCACAGGTGAATTGGGTGACAACTGCTTCTCTATACATGGATGGACATGCCGCTTTATGGCTGCAGGCGTTTCGTCAGTCACACGCCACAGTCACCTGGGATAGGTTCTGTCAGGCAGTGATCGAGGAGTTTGGCCCTGACGAGTTCGAGGCGCAGATGCATAAATTGCTGCAACTCCGTCAGATCGGCTCCGTGGCTGATTACCGTCTTCAGTTCGAGACGTACATGTACCACCTGCTTTCTCTGGATCCGTCACTCAGCACCAAGTTCTTTGTCACCCAATTCCTGCTGGGACTGAAGGATGAATTACGAGCCGCAGTGCGCATCCAGGCGCCGACAAGCATCACTCGGGCCACGGTGTTCGCCAAAATTCAGGAGGAGGAGTTAGAGGCACAACGGTCACGTCTTCGTCCGGCTCCAGCAGGACGCCCTCCACCGGCTCCTGCTCCCGCGCCACCTCGACCACCCGCCGCCCCTCGTGTCGGCGGTGATGATTTCGGACGTGAACGGCAGCTGCGGGATTTCAGGCGGGCGAACGGGTTGTGCTTCAAGTGCGGCGACAAGTACAGCCGGGAACATCAGTGCAAACGTCAAGGACAACTGCTCACCATTCAGATTGGCGATTATGGGGAGATACTGTCGGACGATGCTGTTCATGCGTTGGAGTTGCTGGACGAACCGGTTCAGAATGAGGCGGCTTGCTGTCTGTTATCAGCACACGCAGTGGCGGGCACTGAAGCATCAGGCACCATTCGTCTACGGGTGCAGGTTCAGAATCAGTACATGCTATTGTTACTGGATTCAGGTAGCACACACAGTTTCATCAGTGAGACCTTTGCTCAGCGAATTGCAGCGGGGACGCAACCCATTCCGGCGGTGTCAGTCAAAGTAGCAAATGGCCAACGTCTGCGTTGTGATCGCCTGGTGCCTGCAGTACATTGGCAGTTGCAGGGCCACGAATTTGCCACCGAGATGAGGGTGTTGGAATTGGGCGCTTACGACGGTGTGTTGGGGATGGATTGGCTAGCAAAGTTCAGTCCTATGAACTGCCATTGGCAAAACAAGACGCTGGAATTTCAGCACAATGGAGAGCTGATCACACTGCAAGGGCTTAGAACAGAGGAACAGGCCACCTTGCAACACCTGAACGTGGATGAACTACTGAAATTACATGAGGAAAACGACATCTGGGCCATGGCTATGCTTGATCCGGTGACAGGAGAGGTGACTGCTTTGAATGCAGAGTTACCAGACGCGATCAAGGACTTACTGTCCGAATACAAGGACGTGTTCGCCGAACCGTCAGGTCTGCCGCCCAACAGACAGTACGATCATGCGATTGCATTGGAGGAGGGGGCCAGGCCACCCAACAACAAGCCCTACCGCTACTCACCGTTGCAGAAAGATGAAATTGAGCGACAGGTGAATGAGATGCTCCAATCTGGGGTAATTGTACACAGCATGAGTCCCTACGCAGCTCCAGTTCTCCTCGTGAAGAAGAAAGACGGTAGTTGGAGGTTCTGCGTGGATTATCGCAGACTCAATCTGGCAACAATCAAGAATAAATTTCCTCTCCCTATTGTGGATGAACTGTTGGATGAGTTGGCAGGGGCAGCTTTCTTTTCCAAGCTCGACCTTCGTGCGGGTTATCACCAGATCCGTATGCGTGCTGACGATGAGGAGAAGACAGCCTTCAAGACACATCACGGGCACTTCCACTTTCGGGTCATGCCATTCGGACTGACGAATGCGCCGGCCACTTTTCAATGCTTGATGAACTCCATCTTCGCCAAATATACACGGAAGTTCGTCATCATTTTCCTGGACGACATCCTGGTGTATAGCAAGACCTTGCAGGAGCATCAGGAGCACTTGCGCATTGTTTTGGATTTACTTCGTCAACATAAGCTGTTCCCCAAAGCTTCGAAATGCTCGTTTGCCCGTGACAGCATCGAGTATTTGGGGCATGTCATCTCAAGCAAGGGTGTGGCGACTGACAAAGAAAAAACGGTTGCGATACAGAATTGGCCAGTACCAACCAATGCAACAGAATTGCGAGGGTACCTGGGATTTACGGGCTACTACCGAAAGTACTGTCCTCGTTATGGAATCATCGCCAAGCCACTGACTCAGCTGCTTACAAAGAAAGGATTCCACTGGTCGGAAGCTGCTCAGCAGGCATTCGAGCAGCTCAAGCAAGCAATGTGCAGCACACCAGTTTTGGCACTGCCTAATTTTGAACGTCCCTTTTCAATTGAGACCGATGCGTGTGACACCGGCATCGGGGCTGTGCTCATGCAGGATAAACAGCCAGTGGCATACTTCAGCAAGGCACTAGGAGTGCGTAACCAAAAACTTTCCACTTATGAGAAGGAGTTTTTGGCGGTCATGATGGCAGTGGATCGTTGGCGAGCATACCTGCAACGTGGCCCCTTCACAATTCTCACAGACCACAAGAGCCTGTGCAACTTAGGCGATCAGTCACTAGACACCGAACTGCAACGCAAGGCGATGGCGAAATTGGTGGGTTTGCAGTTTAAGTTTCAGTATAAGCGGGGCACAGAGAATAACGCAGCCGATGCACTGTCACGAGTGGGGCACTTCCTATCAGTCAACGCTCTCTCCATCTGTCAGCCACAGTGGTTACAAGAGGTGACAAATTCTTATGTGACAGATCCTGAAGCACAAGAACTACTCACGCAGCTGGCAGTGTTCAGCCCCAATGAAACAGGACACACTTTACAGCAGGGGGTGATCCGACATCATGGTCGACTGTGGATCGGTGCAAACACAGCCTTACAAACCAAAATCATCAGTGCTCTACACACTAGCGCAGTGGGAGGCCATTCGGGTGTCACGGCGACTCATCAGCGCGTGAAGAAATTGTTCACCTGGAAGGGCATTCGTTCTGCAGTGGAGGATTTCGTCAGGCAGTGTTCTGTCTGTCAGCACGCCAAGCACGAGCACAACAAACCTGCAGGTAAACTTCAGCCGCTACCAATTCCTACTGAACCATGGCACGATATCTCAATGGACTTCGTAGAGGGCCTTCCAAAATCTGAGGGGTTCGATGTGATCATGGTGGTGGTGGATCGTTTGACGAAGGTGGCGCACTTCATTCCCCTGAAACATCCGTTCACTGCAATCCAAGTTGCCCGTGCCTTCTGGGAGAATGTGATCAAACTTCATGGTGTGCCGGAGACTATCGTCTCCGACCGCGATCGTGTCTTCACAGGAGCAGTATGGAGGGAGTTGCTGGCAGCTACAGGCACCAAGCTACTTTACTCAACAGCATATCATCCGCAGACGGACGGACAGACCGAGCGGGTCAATCAATGCCTGGAGATGTATCTGCGATGTGCCGTCAATGAGAATCCCAAGCAATGGCGTCGCTGGCTTCCCGCAGCGGAATTCTGGTACAATTCCTCGCATCACGCATCCCTCAATTGCTCTCCCTTCAAGGCGCTGTATGGTCGTGAACCAAATCTGGGCGCCATGCCGATCTGGGATGAGAACACGCCGGGCACGGCAGAGGTGGACTGGGCAGCCCATGGAACAAAATTGCGTCAGCAACTTGCTCGTGCCCAAGCGCGCATCAAGAAGAAGGCGGACCGCAACAGGACTGAGCGTTCGTTCGTCGTGGGGGAAGATGTTTTACTGAAATTACAACCTTATGCTCAGAATTCATTGGTCAACCGCCCCTGCGCCAAGCTCGCCTACAAGTTCTTCGGCCCGTTTAAGGTGGAGGAGAAGATCGGGCCGCTTGCTTATCGCCTGACATTGCCAGCGGATTGCCGCATTCATCCAGTGTTCCATGTCTCGCAGCTCAAACCCTTCACGGCCTCCTACACGCCCGTGTTCTCTGAACTTCCTCGACCCCCGGATCTGTCAGCGGCAGACGTACTTCCAGTGGCAATTGTGGATCGTCGCTTGGTGAAGAAGGGCGACATACCCCTGGTACAGGTTCTGATTCAGTGGTCTACCATGGCACCTGAAGCTACGACATGGGAGGACTATGAAGTACTCAAGGCTCGTTTTCCTTCGGCCGGCATCTGGGAGGAAGAAGCATCTCAAGGAGCCGCCAATGTCACACTGTCAACTCCTTCAGTTAACGTGTGACATGTTAGCTAGTCAGAGGAGTGAGTGGGTCGGTGTGAGCCGAGTGGAGGTTGGGCCGTCTGTGGCTAGCCTGGTGCGTGTGGCGTGCGTTGTGTTATATATCCATCGATCCCCTGTTGAACAGGCATGAATGAAGTGAAGTGTGAAACACATCTCATCCTCTGACTTGTTCCTCACCCTGTGCTTGCTGCCTCTCACCTCTGATTCTACCCTTCTCCTACCTACCGCCTGTGAGATCCAGATCCCTTGGGATCAGGTCATCACACGGCGGCGGCTTGCCGGGCGCACGGGAGGGAGAAGAGAGGGAGCAGGAAAGAGAAGGGAGGAGGGGACTTGTGCGGGATTTTTTGCAGGTAGGACCCCGATGTTTGTTGAAATTACACTTTAGTCATTCATAGTGCAGAGTCATGGACTGCGGGTTCGATTTTCGTCTTCTAGAGGGGCGTTTCTGCAAAAGCGTCACCGACACCTCCCGCGGGCCGTCGGATCGATGACGGACGGCCGGGATCGCAGCTACTGTAGCTACTGTTTCTCCCAACAGTAGCCGAGCGCTGAGAGCTCGGGAAAGGGTTCGTCTTTTATATACTCCCTCCGTTCCAAATTAATTGTCTTCCATTTGCCAAAAAGTAGATGTATCTATGTCTAGATACATCCACTTTTTAACAAATGGAAGACAACTAATTTGGAACGGAGGGAGTAGTTAGTAGATTAGATTGAAAGAATGTCTATTGTGTTTATTTGATTTTTCGTGTACTTTTATCAGTAATTTGCAGCAGCAGGTTATAAAAAAATTAGGGTTATTTATCAGCGTGCCCTCAGATGTGGTCATGTACTCAGTTTTGCCCTCAGCTGCGAATCGTCCTCAGTTTTGTCCCTAGTTTGTCCACACGAACTCGTACCGTGAGTATTTGCCGTCTCCGTCAGGTCAATGCATTTGACTCGGCACTTCCAGGTGGGACCATGCGGCAGGCGAAGAGGAGAGGACCTTCCAGGTGGGACCATGCGGTAGGCGAAGAGGAGTCCATGCAGGATCTTCCAGGTGGGACCAGCTGGGACCATGCGGCAGGCGAAGAGGAGAGGACCTTCCAGGTGGGACCATGCAGTAGGCGAAGAGGAGACCATGCAGGACCTTCCAGGTGGGACCATGCGGCAGGCGAAGAGGAGACCATGCATGCGCGGCACGTCAGGGTGCAGCGCGGACCGGCATGCACAGGCGGCGGCGCGGACCGGCATGCACACGCGGCGGCGCGGACCTAGACCTCGCCGCTCGCCTAGCGCACGCGTCTCGTGTCTCGCGTCACTTACAACCGCATCGTTTCAGACACGGCTCGACGCCAGGTCGGGTGCAGCGCGCCGGCACGGACCGGCATGGACGCAGATCTCACGCTATCTCGCGTGTCGCGTCAACTCCATTAAGCGGGCATTGATTCAGCGACGGCTCGACGCCAGGCCGGGTGCAGCAACTGCACAGACCGGCATGCAGGCGCGCCGGCACGGAAGTTGACGACGCCGCTCGCACGCGTCTCGCGACTCCTGTCTCCTGGATTCAGAACCGCATTGTAGGGTGCAGCCACAGACTGATACAGACGCGTAGCCGTGTCCTCTCACGCGTAGCCACGGACGCAGACGGCCTGGCGCGCGTCGTCTGCAGGCGTGTGCGTGAGCTTTTGGGCTAGCTATCACCTCTTTGCGTTAATGCACGCATGCAGGCCGGTCACGTCGCATCCTAGCTGCCTACTTAACACAGAGGTTTTCTGCAGGCGTATTTCCTTGACTTTGGAGTATTTTTGCAGTCACCGCATTGATCACAAGGCAGCCCACGCGGCTGCGGCTGCCTACGAGTTTCACACAGTTATGCCCGTTGCTTCTATCTACACCAATTAATTCGCACGCCTCATCGGGTCTTTAAATTGTGCCGATCCAACTTTCCTTCTTCTCATCCCTCTCCAGCCCCATTGCCTCGTCCTCCCCCACCATGTCGACGTACTCTTTCCCTTCCAGCCCCGAGTCCGTGAGCGACGAGGACAACCACCCAAAGGCTCGCCCCTGGTGGGAGGCGCCGCCGAAGCCTCCGAAGCGTGGGCGTCGCCAAGGACGCGTGCGACGCACCGCCCGCGTCAAGGAGGTGGGCCCCTTCGTCCACAACCCCGACCCCGACGAGGTTCGGCGGAGGACCGAGTCCCTCTCCGACGACGAGGCCACCAGCCGCCGCCTCGCCATCCTGGAGAAGGAGGAGAAGAAAGAAATCGCCGCCGAGGAGAAGAAAGAAATCGCCGCCTCATCGGCTCGTAGCCGGAGTGTTTGGGACAGGGCCGAGAAGCGGCTCCGGAACTACGTACTCCAGCACCGCCGAACCTCCACCACCGCCGAGAAGCGGCCGAGGGTGGCGGCGGCGTCGGCAACGGTGTCAGCGGCCCCACCACCGCCGATGGAGTAGGCCAACCGCCGACGGTTGGCCGCCAGACGGAAGGGCGCCCGCAGACGAAGGGGCGCCAGCGGTTAGGTTTAGGGCCCCTTATATTTAGGGCCCTATATGAATGTTGTTTTTCTTTTCTAGTTTAATATTAATATATGTAAGGGTACCCTATATGTAATGGTGTTTGCAAATATTTGTGCTTGGGTATATGAATGTTCGTGCTAATATAATGTACTCCCTCCGTCCTAGTTTATAAGACTCATCTTCAAAACCCATATTAACATTAAATTTCCTGGTTTTTGAACAAAATTAAAATCACTAACTTCTTTGCTAACAAGTCATAAGTGAAAAGTTAGCTTCTTTACTAACAAGTCATAAGTGAAAAGTTAGAAATTTTGTAGAGATTTGATTATGTTGTTTACTTTTTTTAGAGACAACACAAATATAACACGACATGTATTTTAGACCACATAAAATGAAGTACAACACGACATAGATATATTGTAGTAGAAATAAAACACAACCATAGCATACATAGATGGGTACACAACACTACATAGATAGAAACTTAACAAACAACACAACATAGTAGTAGAAATTAAAAGACCTAACACACTAGGGCACAGGGACGGATCCAGAAATTTAATTTTGGGTGTTCAAATTTCAACCAACACAAAACATATAGGTAAAAATTGAAAATGGCTCATGATTTCCACGCTAATAAAAGTACAAATTTAATGTTTGACGTTCATTTGGACTTGAAACACATATACGTAAACATGCTAAGAAATAGCACAAATGATGCATATGAATTTTTTTTTACAAAATTTTGGGTGTTCAGTGAACACCCATGACCATGTGTGGATCCGTCCCTGCTAGGGCAACTCCATCTTCACGAGTGCGGCAAACTACGTGCTCTCCCGCGCATGCATGCAGACGCTGAGACGAGCGCGGTGAAAGTGCATGGTTGCTCCCATGCATGGTTTTGGTAATTAATGACAATCTCTATGGACTAATATTTGCATTGAGCTCTATGTGTAGGTTGTCCTTTAGCTTGTGTCAAGATCATTTGTTGATCAAGGCCAAGCTTGCTTGTCTCCATTGGTTGGAGTCAAGGTCAAGGTAGAAGATCATTTGTTGATCAAGGCAGCTTGTCTCCATGTGTTGGAGTCAAGGTGCTTTGCTTGATCTCCATTTGTTGGAGTCAAGCTCAAGGGAAGAAAAGTGTTGGGTTGATCAAGGCTTTGTGCGGGTTGATCAACTCTCAAGTTCAAGTGAAGATATGCCGAAGAGTGCTCTCCCCATCTTGGTGTATGGGGGAGCGTCATGTGATTCTTCACCAAGCGAAGCGAAATCAAGAAAGGTGGTTCGTCTTGAGGAGATGAAGATCGTCTTCATCGACCTCAAGTGGATTAATGCGCAAGGCAAAGGTATGATCTTGGTAGGGCTTTTATTTTACCGGTCTCATGATGTTAGTTGAGAGACCGGGTTATAGGATAGATAGCCGTACTATCAAGAGGGGCTCTCGACCGAGTATCGTGATCGTATCGTTCGTGGAGAGCTCAAACCTTTGCATCCTTGCATCCTTACAATCATCTTTATTGGTTCTTATTTGGCTCTTATTTGGCTCTTTGAATCATGAGATCTAACCTGCCCCTCTGGCTTGCTCTCGCATTTCACGAACTCTCGCCCGCGGTTGCCATTCTTGTTTGACTATGAAGTCAACCGTACCAATGGCGCGACGCGTTCGCAGTCAGGACATGGCAACATGGGCACTGGACCATGCTGGGGCCACGAGGGGAGGGAGGCTGAACTAGAGAACGACATATCTCATCGCCGGAGAAGAAGAATCGCAGAAGAAAGGGGAGACAAGGGTACAATGGTGGGCGAGCTCGAGCTTCCCTGTGCGTGGGTGGAGAAGGAGGGTGGTTGGGGCCCACAATTGGTCGGACCCGCCTGTTTTCAGCGGCCAATCAGGTGGCTGGAACCAACCTCTCGCGGATCGCCATCGGAATCCTTCTAGAAGACCGTATCTGAGGGCTGTCGTTTGGCGCCAGGGTTTGATCGGACGGTTAGGGTGCGATGGTAGGGTAAACCAACGCACAATGTTGTTATATGTGATATAGTTGCTCCTCGAATTTATTTGGATCATTTCGACAAGGTCGAATTTTTCATGAAATTACAAATGGGGGTGTTTATCCTAGCTTCGGAACTCATTTGAAGCACATTTCTCATGAGAATAGAGTGATGGATTCAAATGAGCATAATTAATTCAAAAAAATCAAAAAGACATGAAACCAACGCACAATGTTGTTATATGTGATATAGTTGCTCCTCGAATTCATTTGGATCATTTAGACAAGGTCGAATTTTTCATGAAATTACAAATGGGGGTGTTTATCCTAGCTTCGGACCTCATTTGAAGCACATTTCTCATGAGAATAGAGTGATGGATTCAAATGAGCATAACTAATTGAAAAAATTCTTAGTCTAAATAGCGTTGGGGCTTCAACAGAAATAAAACATTATTCAACAAAAATACAACATTATTTAACAGAAATACAACATCATTTCGATCTAACTTAGTCTAAATAGCATTTGGGCTTCTTTGTGATCCTTGGCTGTTTTGCCACCACTTTGCTCCTTGTGCTCATTGCGATCCTTGGCTGTTTTGCCACCACTTTGCTCCTTGTGCTCATAGCTTCTTGTCTTCTTCTCTTCTTGCCGATTCTTCCGTGTGGAAGGTTTCACCCTTCCAACCCTCCGCACAATCTCCTTTGCTTGTTTTCATATTTTCAGTTTTTGTAGGGTAAGCTCTTGTCGTCCTCTTTCCAACAAAATTGGATTCACTCGATTCGGACTTCATTTGCAAAAGTTATGGCAGTTCTGGTTTTCACTGTTTTGATCTAGCCCGGAGATGGTCCGGAGTCTCCGGTCACACCGGAGTCTCCGCCCCAAATGACCGGAGTCTCCGGTCCCTCTTTTTCGCTGCCGTTTGTGTCTGCTGTGGTGCGGTACTGCATAGGGGTCCGGAGTTCCCCCGGAGAAGGACCGGAGTCTCCGGCCCGAGGACCCGGAATCTCCGGCCCTCTTTTTCTCAGCTCTTTTGCATCTATGTGGTGCGCCTCTGGATAGGGGTCCGGAGCTCCCCCGGAGGGTGCCCGGAGTCTCCGGCCTGGCCGGAGTCTCCGGCCCCAAGGACCGGAATCTCCGGCCTCCCCGATGACCCAGCAGGCCGGAGTCTCCGGTCACTTACTCCGGAGTCTCCGGCCTGGACAGGCTCCAACGGCTAGTTTTTGGGGGAGGCTATAAAAAGCCTCCTTCCCCCCCCCCCCCCCCCAAAACCGGGTTGCTGACCTTTCTCACTTGTTCTTGCTCTTCCCCTTTGCTCTAATACTTGTGAGCTTGATTCCTCTCTTCCCCTCCAATGATTCTTGCCCAAATTTAGGGTTTCAAGAGAGGAGATCTAGATCTACCATTCCACCAATCAAAATCTCCTCTAAGTGAGGGGAACCTTGTGGATCTAGGTTTGGGGTTGATTTGTGTTCATCCCCTTTGTTCTTCCTCTCTTATTCCTCCCAAAGCATTTGTTGCTTGGTTGGAATTTGAGAGAGAGGGACTTGACCACTTCATGTGTTCTTGCCTCTTGCATTAGTTGCATCGGGTTGCGCTCTCCACGGTGATACGTGAAGATCGAAGTTGAGAAGCTTGCTACTCTTGGGTGCATCATGTTCCCAAGAGCTTGTTTCCTCTTGGGTGCATTGTGTACCCTAGACGGTTGGAGGTGCCGCGAAGACTTCGAGTTGTGAAGCTTCGGCACGAATTTGGGAGCCCCCAATTGAGTTGTGGGTGTGTGCCCCAAGGAAGTTGTAAAGGGCTCCGGAATCCGCCTCGAAGGATTCCGATAGTGGAAGGTGAACCAATCTCTTGGGTGAGGTTCATCGGAGAATAGGGTGAGGCCTTTGTGGCATCTTGAGTAGGCCTTTTGTGGCGAGCTCACACCCCTCCAACGAGACGTACTCCCTTAACAAGGAGGAACTCGGGAATAAATCTTCGTCTCCGTGTGCCTCGGTTATTTCTATACCCGAGCTTTTACTTATGCACTTTACATTGTGATAGCCTTCGTGCTTGAAGTTTATATCTAGCTATCATCTTGTTGCTTGCCTTGTTTAGCATAAGTTGTTGGTGCACTTTAGGTAAACCTAGAATATTAGGTTGTTGGCTTGTTAATTTAAACACATAGTTTTATTCCGCAATTATCAAGCCCCTAATTAGAAAAAGTTTTAATCGCCTATTCACCCCCCTCTAGGCGACATCTCGGGCATAGTTGTTCTTTCACGCGGCAACAATTTATGGGCCTCTTCTATCTTTGCGGGCCTTTCATAGTCAACATCATGGACCGGCCCAACCTAGCTTGGCCCTATCGATTTGGGCCCAAGAACTCATTATATTTTTTTTTCATTTGCGCTCGTTGTCTGACGAAACTGATGAAACTGAAAGTGTCAAGAACTGATAAGAACACCAGATCGACAGAGAGAATGATGGTAAGCAATAATTAACAGACGAAACTAATGTTAAGTAACAATTAACTGATACAGACCCAGTTTAAGTAACACAAGAGCACCAGATCGACACTAATAACATCTCTAACGACTAACGACTAGTAAGTAAGCAAATCCTAGAGCAATTACACAAAAGTAAAATCCTAAAGCAATGAGATTCGACTGCTTCTTCAATTCAGTCAGCTGCCTCAAGTTCTTGTTCATCTTCTTTAGTTCCCCCTTCAGATCCCCAACTTCCCCAACTGTCGGAGCAACACTATCGGGCAGATTGAGCTCCCTGGTTGCGACACCATTAACAGGAATCGAGGCCTGCCCTGTAAACCCAACCCGCCGAACATACTCATCTAGCCATTCGAAATGGTCGCATTTCATCACAATCTGAAACGAAAAGATGAACCCTAAATTTCAGAGCAAAGAGAAAGAAAAAAACAGAGCAAAATCATGAGATCTAACCTGCCCCTCTGGCTTGCTCTCGCATTTCACGAACTCTCGCCCGCGGTTGCCATTCTTGTTTGACTATGAAGTCAACCGTACCAATGGCGCGACGCGTTCGCAGTCAGGACATGGCAACATGGGCACTGGACCATGCTGGGGCCACGAGGGGAGGGAGGCTGAACTAGAGAACGACATATCTCGTCGCTGGACAAGAAGAATCGCAGAAGAAAGGGGAGACAAGGGTACAATGGTGGGCGAGCTCGAGCTTCCCTGTGCGTGGGTGGAGAAGGAGGGTGGTTGGGGCCCACAATTGGTCGGACCCGCCTGTTTTCAGCGGCCAATCAGGTGGCTGGAACCAACCTCTCGCGGATCGCCATCGGAATCCTTCTAGAAGACCGTATCTGAGGGCTGTCGTTTGGCGCCAGGGTTTGATCGGACGGTTAGGGTGCGACGGTAGGGTAAACCAACGCACAATGTTGTTATATGTGATATAGTTGCTCCTCGAATTTATTTGGATCATTTCGACAAGGTCGAATTTTTCATGAAATTACAAATGGGGGTGTTTATCCTAGCTTCGGAACTCATTTGAAGCACATTTCTCATGAGAATAGAGTGATGGATTCAAATGAGCATAATTAATTCAAAAAAATCAAAAAGACATGAAACCAACGCACAATGTTGTTATATGTGATATAGTTGCTCCTCGAATTCATTTGGATCATTTAGACAAGGTCGAATTTTTCATGAAATTACAAATGGGGGTGTTTATCCTAGCTTCGGACCTCATTTGAAGCACATTTCTCATGAGAATAGAGTGATGGATTCAAATGAGCATAACTAATTGAAAAAAATTCTTAGTCTAAATAGCGTTGGGGCTTCAACAGAAATAAAACATTATTCAACAAAAATACAACATTATTTAACAGAAATACAACATCATTTCGATCTAACTTAGTCTAAATAGCATTTGGGCTTCTTTGTGATCCTTGGCTGTTTTGCCACCACTTTGCTCCTTGTGCTCATTGCGATCCTTGGCTGTTTTGCCACCACTTTGCTCCTTGTGCTCATAGCTTCTTGTCTTCTTCTCTTCTTTGAATCTGAAAATGAAACGTCGATTGGATCATCATTTGGAGCATCCAGTGGATCAACATTTCGAGAATCCAGTGGATCATCGAGTGGATCATCATTTGGAGCATCCAGTGGATCATCGACTGGATCATCCATTGGAGCATCGAGTGGATCATCGACTGGATCATCCATTGGAGCATCATCTGAATCACTTGACTGCTGACCATCATTTTCAAGTGCTGCATCCGGCTGCTGACCATCATTTTCAACATCAATACTCTCTCCAAACCCTGGATCTACTGCGTTATCACAATATTTGCCGAAATGACCAGACCCACCACACCTTGTGCACTTACGCATCCTCACTCCAAGTCCACCTCCTTCACTGCGACGTCGGTGTCGACTCTTCCTCGGTCTACCTGCAGCTCTCTTCAGAACTGGAGCACAAAGTTTGAATCCAGGGTCCACTTTGTCCCATTGCTGTTTTCCCTCCAAAGCAGGTAAGGCATTGTGCATATGTGGCTTTGAACATTGCAACAGAGTAGTAGTCATGCACATACTGCTGTATATTCCCTGCTGGACCTTGGAGAAGTGATGAAAAACAAGGCATGAATGCATGGCAACCCAGTTATCTGCCATTGCCTACAACTGCAAGTTTTAGCTTGTAAATCCACTGGATATCTCCATTCTTTGTTATGTTATCCAGGACTGATACCTCTGATGTGATATCCGAGATAAATCTCATTATCAAGCCTTCTGTTTTTTGCTTCAATACCTTCATCACAGCCGGGATAATAATGTGGCCCATGAATTTTGCCGCAGCTATTCCAGCACGAAAATGAAATTTCTCGGCGTATTCTATCCTTATCCTGTCAATCAAATCCACCGAATAAAGATCCTTTAGTTTCCGGATCGTTGAGTTGAAAGACTCTGCAAGATTATTATGCACATAGTCAACTTTGCTTAGTTCACTGAATTGGCTTCTGGCCCATAACTTCGAGTGGTGTGTTTCCAAGTATTCCTTCACTTTGTCATTCATGTATAACTGCCTCATGTGGTAGTTGTGCTTCCTCACACTGCAAGTCAAAGATGCTCGCCATAAATTGTCGGTAAAAAACTTTCCTTTGAATTTCTTCACAAAATTTGCAGCAAGGTGACGCATGCATTCCCTATGCTCTACTCCTGGGAACACATTGTCCACGGCCACTTCCAAACCCTTGCATGCATATGTGTGAATTACCAACCCATTGGGATGTGAAATAGCCCGGCGCAGATTCTGCAAAAACCATGTCCAGCTATCCTCAGACTCTGTCTCCAGCACACCGTAGGCAACTGGAAAAACAAAATTATGTGCATCAACTGCACAAGCTGCTACTAACTGTCCTTTAAACCTCCCTGTGAGAAAAGTAGCATCAATAGCCAAATAAGGCCTGCAGCCTACCAAAAAACCCATGCACAAGCTTCAAAGCACACAAAAACACTCCTAAAGCATTCCTTGGTCCTTGTCACTCCCTTCAATGTGTACTCCACGGAGTGGTGATCAATTTCAACAATATTACCTGGGCTTGTCCTCTCCACTTAAGCTTTGAATGAATACAACAATTCAAAACTTTCATTCCACTTACCATAGATAGATTCCATAGCTTTTGTTTACCACTGAACACCCTCATGTATGGTAATTCTATCTTGAACTTGTCTTTGATGTTTTTCTGCAATTCCTTTGTACCCACTTGATGGTTTTCTGCCACCCACTTTTTTACTTCATCCGCCACCCATCTTGACTTGGCTCTACCGATTGTTTCCTTCCTAAGGGTTGATTCTTGGCATGTGTGGCCAAAAGGGTTCACTTTGACCTGAATATTGGTGCTACTGCGCATTTTAGATGCGTGCATCCTCCATGGACAATCCTCAGTCACACAGTGCACGGTGTAACGCTTTTTATCGCTCTTGTCAACTTTAAACGCACGTTCTGCCTTAATGCAGTACGTCACAAGTGCATTTCTACACTCAGCCATGGAAGCAAAATGGAACCTTCTTCCATATGAGGGTTCTCAGGGTCCCATTCAACAGGTGGCCGGTCTTCCTCCTCTTCAAGGTCATTGTCAGACTCACCTTGGATAACAGGCCGAGATGTCCGTCTTAAATTCTGAAAACATCAGAATATAGCCTCTCTTCTTCATCCGCAGAAATGTAGGCATCAGACTCCACTTCAACAGGAACCCTTCTTTTCCTAGTGCCCACACTTGACGAGCCAACACGTCGAGATGGATTTGTACTGTTATGGCTAGAGTTGGCATTACGACGAGATGGTTCTGCCCGAGAAGATGAACCCACCACCATCTGTCCAACTGCCGGCACAACCACATCATTTTGCAGCCTCACATTAAAATTCTCTGCCTCCTTATGCTTAGCAAACATGGTAGCGAGCTCTTCATCATTACTAATTTGGACCCAATCTTTCCCCCCATCAAAGTATCTAAATTCCACTTCATCATGCAAACCCCAAGGATATGGGCTGCAAATTACCTCCCCAAATTGTCTGAAACTCCAATTACAATCCATTGGCAACGTATAACTGAAACCTCCTTGGAATTTCTTCTTATTGTTTGCATCGACGACGTACCGGTCCCTTCTAATGTTCACCAAGAAAGCAAACCGCAACTCCATCCTAACCCATGAAAAAAAACAGAGACGCAATCAGCTGCAAATCAATGGCATCCCATGTCGAATCGACAATTCAAAGCTCAGTACTTACCCATCGGGAACCCAATCGTGGATGCGGAGTGTCTCCATAGCCAGGTCGCCGCTGCTCGCCATTGCGTCGAGCAGGTGGCGGGCAGAGTGGCGGAACGAGCGCCTCACCAGCGGCGTCGCAGGACGGTGGCGGCGGAGCAGGTGGCCACGCGGAACGGCCGCGGCGGTGCAGGTGGTGCTGGACGCGGCGCAGATGGGTGCTGCTGGCGGCGACACAGGTGGTGCTGGGAGGTGGTGCTGGCGGTGGTTCAGGTGGCGGTGGCGGTGGATGTGGTGGTGGTGGCGCCGCAGGTGGTGGTGGCGCCGCAGGTGCTCGTGGCGCCGTAGGGGGTGGTGCGGCGGTGGTGGCGGCGATAGCGGCAGCGCACGACGGCGGGTAGCGACAGCACACGACGGCGGGTCGGGAGGCTCGGGTGTGGACGATTCAGAAAATTCAACTCACTGGGCGGTCCCACCTGTAAGCTCCGGACCCACTTCAAACTCACTGGGGCGGTCCCACCTGTAAGCTCCGGACCCACTTCACTAACGCCAGCAGACGGAATCGACTTCAAACTCTCCGTTTCGACCTCTCCATAGTAGGTGGGCATGAGGTAAGGACAAAACTGAGCACCTAAGTAGTTGAAGTCCTCTGTGGGCAATTCGATAAATGACCCAAAAAATTATACCTGAACCGCAAACTGATCTTTAATCTTCTCTGTCTCATGGAACATTTGGAAAAGCTAGAAATGATCACCTTTCAACGAAATAAATTGTGGTCCTTTGCAGGTTCTATATGCATTCAAAGCTCTAGTAGATGCAGGTGAATCCAATGAGGTCAATGTTGAAATAATTTTCAAAACTGCCCAAACAATCGATTGGAAAATAAAGAGCTGCCGCCAGATCATCTGACAAGAATCGGAATTATTGGACGAACAGAACACCGACTCGAACTCCTTCGTCAGTTTCCTGCACCGAGGAGGACGGCCGAATCATGCAGGAACTCGGCCCCTCCATCACTATATGAACAGAGGCACCCACCCTGTTTCTCAACACCAAACGAGCCAAGAGAATCGAACCATCAATCGATCGAAAACAAGCTCGAAACACGAAACCGTCGAGCAGTATCCCTAGCTAGCGGAGGGAATCAACATGGCGATCGGCATAGGGGGTTCGGTGACGATCTCGGTCGCCCTACTGCTCCTGCTCATCCTGCCTAGCACCGCCGCCGCCGCCGTCCCAAGCATCGACGCCAGGCTGACGCGTCACCTGCCGCTGCCACGCGGGCTCCTGCGCGGCCCGGAGAGCGTCGCCTTCGACGCCAAGGGCCAGGGTCCCTACAGCGGCGTCTCCGACGGCCGCGTGCTCAAGTGGAACGGCGACGCCGTCGGATGGACCACCTACACCTACAGCCCCGGCTACAGCAGCGAGGCCTGCACGGCGTCCGCCCTTCGCCCGGAGACCGCCACCGAGAGCCACTGCGGCCGCCCGCTCGGCCTGCGCTTCCACCTCAGGTCCGGGTACCTCTACATTGCCGACGCCTACAAGGGCCTCATGAGGGTCGCTCCGGGCGGCGGGGAGGCGACGGTGTTGGTCACGGAGGTCGACGGCGCGCCTCTCCGCTTCACCAACGGCGTGGACGTCGACCAGGTCACCGGCGAGGTCTATTTCACGGACAGCTCCATGACCTATCAAAGGTCGCAGCATGAGATGGTCACCAGAACCGGAGACTCCACCGGCCGGCTGATGAGGTACGACCCGCGGACGGGAAAGGTCGTCGTGCTTCAGTCCGGCATCACTTACCCCAATGGCCTCGCAATCAGCGCTGATCGGACGCATCTCGTCATCTCGTCCACCGGGCCGTGCAAGCTGCTAAGGTACTGGATCAAGGGCACCCAGGCGGGAACAATGGAGCTGTTCGCCGATCTTCCGGGCTATCCCGACAATGTGAGGCCCGACAAGAAAGGAGGATATTGGGTGGCACTACACCGTGAGAAGATCGAACTCCCTTTCGGCGCCGATAGCCACCTGTTAGCCTTGAGGATCAGTGCCGACGGCAACATAATCGAGGAGATGCGAGGACCGAAGAGCGTGAGGCCGACCGAGATTGTTGAGAGAAAAGGTGGAAGACTATTCATGGGATCAGTGGAGCTCCCTTACGTGGCCGTCGTTACACGGAAACAAATGGAGATCAACTAAGGACATGTAAATTTAGGCTTTTTCTAGGACTTGCTATTTTTTAATGTTATATACTTCCTCCGTCCATAAATAAGTGTACGTTTTCCATTTTGGAAAGTCAAACATTTTTATATTTGACTAATTTTTTATGCAAAATTAGCAACATTTGTGACATCAAATTACTACATTATTGAACTACATGTCAAGATGAATCCAACAATATTAATTTAGTGTCATAAATGTTGCTACTTTTTTCTAGTGAGTTGGTCAAAGTTAATAAAGTTTGATTTAAGACATGTCCAAACGTACACTTATTTGAGGATGGAGGGAGTATATGCTACGTTTTCTCTTCCATTTATGTGTAAGTCTATTTTGTTAGATATATAAGTTCTATATTGAATCATTTATTTCAGTACGATGTATCAACCAAATCTTTTACTAATTTGTGAGTTCCAAAGACACAAGAGCACTAGTAGCATTGTTGTGAACATTGAAAACTTCAACAAGGAGTACAAGATAATACTCACATAATAGAAGAGACACAATCTAATCTTGCAAAAGGAAAACCATATGAACATGTTCAATTCAATACAAGTTTTACTATGATTGGAGCATTTAGAAACCGTCCAACCAAGCAAATCTACCGGTGAAAAAACAGGAGGTACTAGAAAGTAGTGGAAAATAGGTACGAAAAGTACTGAAAATGTGATTTATTTTATTATTAAAAATGGTAACCCACAGCTAGACCATCTCCTCCGCAGTCCTCAGCTCGTCCTGCAACCGTGATGTGCAGCGACGGCTCCGGTACCAAGGACCGCGAGGGGACTCCAATGGAGATCCCTGTGGGCGGTGGCTCTCGCGTGTACCTGAGCGTCGAGCCCGGCTGCATCGCCGCCCTAAAATCTCATACACGAGAGCATCATTGGCACGTCCGTGGTGCCGCACGCCAGGACGTCGTACCTCGTGTCTCTCATCAACAGGATGGCTAGCGAGCTCCTCGTGCATGCGCCGTGTGTCGCCGATGGGTACCAGGAACTGGACCCCATCGCTAACGCTGTAATCGTGGCCACCATGGCCTTGGCCATGTTGAGCACAAAAGGCTGTTACGGCATCAACGCGGCTTCCCGCGTCGAGCTCGGTTTCATCGTCGCCGGCGCCGAGGTCAGAGCGTTGGAGGCGGATGAGATGCTTGACGAGGCCCTCGGCAAGTATCGTGCTCGCGGGCTCCACGGTCCA
>QRDG01000128.1:962435-1098586 GCA_012064385.1 Puccinellia tenuiflora
CCCACCTCGTCAACCGACCTCAAGACCTGTAGCACCCTCACTTTGAAAAGTAAGAATACCTCGTGAATTGCTAGGCCCTGGATCGAGTATGGCTAGCATTCACCAACAGGATGTAATATCATGCATAAATGTTAAACGTTATTACATCGCAAGTACGAATGATCCAAAAATAATGTACTTTATTACAACTTTGCATAGCCGAAGCTAGCTTAAAATAAATATAGTTCCACAAATATTATTCAGAGTTCAAGCAGCATAATAAAGTAGCACTGAGCTCCATCATCTCCATGTGCCACTGGCGAACATGTTGGTTGTAAGCTCGAGACAAACCACGTCCTCACTCCTCATCTGAACAACCTGCAACATTAACGTTGCAGCCCAGGGAATTTGGGTCAATACCTTGTGACAGGCTGGCAAGTGTCATACTATGGTGGATATTAAATGGCAAGACTAACCCTACATGCATATTTGGCTGGTGGAGTTCAAGGCTCTTGCGCAAAGCAAATTTTATCCTATACTTTCAAAATTCATTTCTTTTAAAACCAACTATTTATGAGATAAACATGGCATGAAAACCAATATCTCTTATACCCTTGTTCACCCATCAAATTTTATTCTGAAATTGGAATGAATGAGATTCTTCTGTCGACCACCTTGCTTAGTTACTCAAATTGTCCATAACCGGGGACACGGCTAAGATCTTAGTTTTATTTACTCTCGAGAGTTTGTGGCACTTTCCCCACTAGACTCGATCAACCCATTCCATCCTTAACCCTCATTTAGTGAAAAGGAAAGGAGAAGACCAAGACGAGATCTTTCAGAAGAGCTTTCCCATACAAACGTCGAACAATACCAACCTACATCCCCTACATCTGCTTGTTCGTCCTGTCAGGTCCACTCAACTTACTTAATCAAGACAGAGCCCATATGACTAGTGGCTGCACTAGAAGTAAGCTAGACATGGAGTGACATGAAATCTCTGATACCCTGGGTGGCGAGCACAAGTGCACGTACTCAGGTACCCGCAGAACTGGGCCTGAGCAGCCACTCAACTATAACCCACCAATACAACTCCAAAATCCACCCAGGCAATTCATTAATTTAGTAGATTTTCCTTAACTCATATACAACAAACAAATCATTTTTGCAGCAAGCCAATCTACTAAATTAATATAGGTCACTAGTCATCTAAACATGTGGCTAACCTAACAGGTTTGCATAGCATATAACTTTAATAAAAACAGCCTATCATGCATGCTACTGGAAAATAGTCTACAGTGCAATATCAAAATAGTGATAGGTCTTTCATGAATTGTGTATGCACTTGCCTTGGTAATTGTTCAGGTTGCAACACTCACAGCACTCCTGGCACTCTTCACAATCTAAACAAGCAAAATGCAACAATTCAATACACAAGCAAAGAGGCAATACAATAAAATATGCATGCATGATGATTTGCTAACAACACAAGTCCAAGTTAAACAATTAATAAGGTTATTATTTTCTGTTATTTACTATATGCATGATGCTCATGATTCATAATTTTAGTGGCTTTAATACTTTAAAAACAATTACTATAGTCAAATGACATATTTGAGTTTTTACAAAACATTATCAATGCATGATGCACAAGTGCAAACTAAAATATCTACTGGACAGAGGACACTAAAAGACACACTTTTGCAGAAGAAAACAATTTAAAATAATTTATAGATTTAAAGTTATGCCAAAATTACTCAAATCCCTCATTTGAAATTTGAATAATTTTAAAGTTGGCAAAACAGAAAACTAATGGTTCTGAAATATTCTACAGGTCATAAGGTTTTCAAAAATATAAAGTTCATTAAATTTGGCCGAGCCATTAAAAAGATATGAAGGTTCTAAGGTGCAGGGGTTTTTCTGCAAAACTGCCAAATTAAAACAATTCGGCCGAATTTACAGAAAATGGGGCTGACGTGGCTGCTGACTGTGTGCTGACTGGGCGCTGACTGGGCGCTGACTGTGCGCTGACACGGCGTGCTCTGATTGGCCGGAATAGATCTGTTTTTAGAAAAAGATGCGTAAATCAATCGAAAAACTTTCTTCGGAGAGGTTGTAGGGATTGATGAGGTCTAGCTCCTGTAAAAATTTCACCTGATTTGGTTGGATGGTTGAAGAGTAATCGACGTATTACTCCGTCAGATCTGAAATCTTGCGACACGAAAATCTCCGGCTGTGCTTGATTAAAAGTGGTGATCTTTATCGGGATGGAAAGATCTCGACGAGATCTACAACTCTCGCGAAGGAAGAATCGGCATACGAGCAAAGCTCCAACCGTGACAAGTAGAAGATGAAAACGAGATCTAAAATCGAAGTTTCGAGTTGAAGGCCGAAATTTGGGCAGCCTGGCGGCGGATATTTGGGGGTTTTGGGGGAAAAGGAGTGCGGGGCTGTTGGCTTTTTATAGCCGGAGTTTTGGGGCGAAACGATTGCAAATCGGAACGAATCGAGAGGATTTTGGGGAGCAGTTCGGTACGACGAACGAACTGCGTTCTTCCTGGAAAGCGTCCCGAGCTGGAGACGCTCGATCGATGGTGCTGGGCCGTACTGGCTGCCTTCTTGGGCCGTGCTGGGCTGGCTGCTAGCTGCTGCCTGGCCGGCCGGCCGATTTTTTTTTTGTTTTTTTTTTGTTGAAGTTTAAAACTGAACCAAAACATTTCAGAAAAAATCAGAAAAATACTTTTTGGAAAGCTTATTCAAAATACAATATTATGGCACTAACTTTGCCAACAAATAAAGTTAAATTATTTAAAATATTGACTAGGGTTACTTTGCACCCTCTATGTCAATTAAAAAATATATTTTTTTTAATTTTGAAATCTTTTACTAGTTCAAGCAATTTAAATGCAACAAACACATGATGCTTATGAATGCCATGCATGATTTTGAGTTTTGAAACAAAACAACAAAAAGTTTTTGATCCCTCTGAATTTTCAAAAATTTGAAAATCTTGGGATGTTACAGACTACCACCCTTAAAAGGAATCTCGTCCCCGAGATTCGAGGAGGCTAGAAAGAAAAGGGTTTGTGATCTCTGGTTTTAGGCAACGGGGTGGGCTACCACCCTTAAAAGAAACTTTTGTTGGTAGTCTATAACTCTTATCCTCCATCTAGGGTACATGTTGTGGTTTGAAGCTGAGCCATGACTTAACATCCTTAATCCTGTTATGTTGTAGATGAAGAACAAATGATTGAGGTAAATAGTTAGTAGTGTACCGTTCACCATACTAGGCTTATTGAATGCTCTTCCCACATGAACATGGTTCACGTGTCCCTTCTCGAGAGAGTTGGGTTTGCCAGCTTCTTCAGTCTTCCTTTCCGGACACTCACTCGAATAATGTCCCATCTGCTTGCACTTGAAACATTGAATGTGACTAAGGTCTTTCTTTCCTGCATGGTGATGATGATTCTGACCATTGTGGTTCCCATTGTTGCGGCCATTGTGGTCATTGTCCTTGTATTCTCCATTACCTCTTTTGTTTCCTCCATTATGGTCATGACCCTGATGGTTGTGGCTGTGTCCACCATGGTACTTGGCCTTCTTGTGAGCAGATTCTGAGTTGTACTTGTTTCCATTATACTTCCTTTTCCTGTTCTCCTCCTTGTGTATATTGTTGTCCAGTGTGATGGCTTGGTCCAGTAGAGCTTGATAATTTGTTGCATATGCCACTGACAAGGGTATCTTCAGTTCACCACTGAGTCCGCTAAAGAATTTATCCTTCCTCTTAGCATCAGTATCGATGTCTTCTGGAGCATAGCGTGATAGAGCACAGAAATCATCCATGTATTCCTTTAGAGTCCTGTTACCTTGCCTCAGATTGCGGAACTCATCTCTCTTCAGATTCATGATTCCTGAAGAAATGTGAGCATTGCGGAATCCTTCCTTGAAAGTGTCCCATGTGAGTCCAGCTAATGGGTGAGTAATCTGGTAGGTCTCCCACCACTGTGCTGCTGGTCCATCGAGTAGGTGAGCTGTGAATCTCACCATCTCAGCATCATTGCACTCACAAGTGACTAGATCCTTGTGCACGGAACGTAGCCAGTCATCAGCTACAATGGGTTCAGTGGCTGTAGAGAACTTATTGGGTCTTAGCCTCAGGAATCTGGCGAGTCTATCCACTGGGGGTTGGGGTGGTGGTGGTGGCGGTGGAGGTGGCGGTGGTGGTGCGTTCTGCTGGTTCGCCAAGAATTGGGCCATCATATTCATCAATTGGGTTTGTGCGGCCATCATCTGCTGCATCTGGTCGTTGTTGTTGTTGGGGTCACGGAGAGGAGGCATCTGTTGGGGTTTAGCATAGATGAGCATGGAAAGAAAGATCTAAAAGAAATATTTCTACCCATACAAACAATTAACAACAATCAGCAACAAGCAAACGATCACACGGTAACAAGTCAAGAATTTTATAAATTCAAAATAAGGTTTTGAAAACTTAACTAACACGATATAGGTTCTAACACGAGCACACTAGTACTGCCATACCACATTTTGATAGGTCAATACTTTATCGCGAAAGCTAGACTAAGGATAAAAGGTGGTCTACTATATCTTCTTTTTGAGTGCTTCGAGTTCCTCTTCTATTTCCTTGAGTTCTTTGAGATACTTCTGGGTGTTCTGGAGCCTAAATTGAAGTCTTGAACTAAGGTACTCGATGGCTTCCCATGCTGCACTTCTTGCTGAATCGAAGAACGTTGCATGCAGTTCTGGGTTGGTGAACATCCAGCGTCCTTCGGTCTTGTGGTCATCTTCTTTGTTCTCGTACAAGTGGAGTTGTACCCACCAATACTCATGGCCTTCATCCCTGAAAGGAAATCCTTTGTATACAGCTGCTCCTTTAAATCCCAAACTCGACATGAGGTTCTTCAATGCCCTTGGGAATTCGGTCTCACACTCCAAAGTCATTGTCATAACTGGTCCTTTCTTGATTGCTTCAAAGAGACTGGTCATCTATAAACAAGAGAAGAAAATTTAGAAAGCAATAGTTGAGAAAGGTACAAGAAAGATGTTTGGAAAAATTTGGATAAGAAGAAAATAGAATTTTGTTCCTATGGCCTTTCTTATTTCTAATCCAAACCTAGGGCTTCGAGCCTACAGGCAACATTACGCTCTGATACCATTCTGTAGCACCCTCACTTTGAAAAGTAAGAATACCTCGTGAATTGCTAGGCCCTGGATCGAGTATGGCTAGCATTCACCAACAGGATGTAATATCATGCATAAATGTTAAACGTTATTACATCGCAAGTACGAATGATCCAAAAATAATGTACTTTATTACAACTTTGCATAGCCGAAGCTAGCTTAAAATAAATATAGTTCCACAAATATTATTCAGAGTTCAAGCAGCATAATAAAGTAGCACTGAGCTCCATCATCTCCATGTGCCACTGGCGAACATGTTGGTTGTAAGCTCGAGACAAACCACGTCCTCACTCCTCATCTGAACAACCTGCAACATTAACGTTGCAGCCCAGGGAATTTGGGTCAATACCTTGTGACAGGCTGGCAAGTGTCATACTATGGTGGATATTAAATGGCAAGACTAACCCTACATGCATATTTGGCTGGTGGAGTTCAAGGCTCTTGCGCAAAGCAAATTTTATCCTATACTTTCAAAATTCATTTCTTTTAAAACCAACTATTTATGAGATAAACATGGCATGAAAACCAATATCTCTTCTACCCTTGTTCACCCATCAAATTTTATTCTGAAATTGGAATGAATGAGATTCTTCTGTCGACCACCTTGCTTAGTTACTCAAATTGTCCATAACCGGGGACACGGCTAAGATCTTAGTTTTATTTACTCTCGAGAGTTTGTGGCACTTTCCCCACTAGACTCGATCAACCCATTCCATCCTTAACCCTCATTTAGTGAAAAGGAAAGGAGAAGACCAAGACGAGATCTTTCAGAAGAGCTTTCCCATACAAACGTCCGAACAATACCAACCTACATCCCCTACATCTGCTTGTTCGTCCTGTCAGGTCCACTCAACTTACTTAATCAAGACAGAGCCCATATGACTAGTGGCTGCACTAGAAGTAAGCTAGACATGGAGTGACATGAAATCTCTGATACCCTGGGTGGCGAGCACAAGTACACGTACTCAGGTACCCGCAGAACTGGGCCTGAGCAGCCACTCAACTATAACCCACCAATACAACTCCAAAATCCACCCAGGCAATTCATTAATTTAGTAGATTTTCCTTAACTCATATACAACAAACAAATCATTTTTGCAGCAAGCCAATCTACTAAATTAATATAGGTCACTAGTCGTCTAAACATGTGGCTAACCTAACAGGTTTGCATAGCATATAACTTTAATAAAAACAGCCTATCATGCATGCTACTGGAAAATAGTCTACAGTGCAATATCAAAATAGTGATAGGTCTTTCATGAATTGTGTATGCACTTGCCTTGGTAGTTGTTCAGGTTGCAACACTCACAGCACTCCTGGCACTCTTCACAATCTAAACAAGCAAAATGCAACAATTCAATACACAAGCAAAGAGGCAATACAATAAAATATGCATGCATGATGATTTGCTAACAACACAAGTCCAAGTTAAACAATTAATAAGGTTATTATTTTCTGTTATTTACTATATGCATGATGCTCATGATTCATAATTTTAGTGGCTTTAATACTTTAAAAACAATTACTATAGTCAAATGACATATTTGAGTTTTTACAAAACATTATCAATGCATGATGCACAAGTGCAAACTAAAATATCTACTGGACAGAGGACACTAAAAGACACACTTTTGCAGAAGAAAACAATTTAAAATAATTTATAGATTTAAAGTTATGCCAAATTACTCAAATCCCTCATTTGAAATTTGAATAATTTTAAAGTTGGCAAAACAGAAAACTAATGGTTCTGAAATATTCTACAGGTCATAAGGTTTTCAAAAATATAAAGTTCATTAAATTTGGCCGAGCCATTAAAAAGATATGAAGGTTCTAAGGTGCAGGGGTTTTTCTGCAAAACTGCCAAATTAAAACAATTCGGCCGAATTTACAGAAAATGGGGCTGACGTGGCTGCTGACTGTGTGCTGACTGGGCGCTGACTGTGCGCTGACTGTGCGCTGACACGGCGTGCTCTGATTGGCCGGAATAGATCTGTTTTTAGAAAAAGATGCGTAAATCAAATCGAAAAACTTTCTTCGAAGAAGTTGTAGGGATTGATGAGGTCTAGCTCCTGTAAAAATTTCACCTGATTTGGTTGGATGGTTGAAGAGTAATCGACGTATTACTCCGTCAGATCTGAAATCTTGCGACACGAAAATCTCCGGCTGTGCTTGATTAAAAGTGGTGATCTTTATCGGGATGGAAAGATCTCGACGATATCTACAACTCTCGCGAAGAAAGAATCGGCATACGAGCAAAGCTCCAACCGTGACAAGTAGAAGATGAAAACGAGATCTAAAATCGAAGTTTCGAGTTGAAGGCCGAAATTTGGGCAGCCTGGCGGCGGATATTTGGGGGTTTTGGGGGGAAAAGGAGTGCGGGGCTGTTGGCTTTTTATAGCCGGAGTTTTGGGGCGAAACGATTGCAAATCGGAATGAATCGAGAGGATTTTGGGGAGCAGTTCGGTACGACGAACGAACTGCGTTCTTCCTGGAAAGCGTCCCGAGCTGGAGACGCTCGATCGATGGTGCTGGGCCGTACTGGCTGCCTTCTTGGGCCGTGCTGGGCTGGCTGCTAGCTGCTGCCTGGCCGGCCGGCCGATCTTTTTTTTTTTTTTTTTTTTTTGAAGTTCAAAACTGAACCAAAACATTTCAGAAAAAATCAGAAAAATACTTTTTGGAAAGCTTATTCAAAATACAATATTATGGCACTAACTTTGCCAACAAATAAAGTTAAATTATTTAAAATATTGACTAGGGTTACTTTGCACCCTCTATGTCAATTAAAAAATATATTTTTTTTAATTTTGAAATCTTTTACTAGTTCAAGCAATTTAAGTGCAACAAACACATGATGCTTATGAATGCCATGCATGATTTTGAGTTTTGAAACAAAACAACAAAAAGTTTTTGATCCCTCTGAATTTTCAAAAATTTGAAAATCTTGGGATGTTACAAGACCATCCGCGAGGAGTTCGTTGCCGGGTTATCCAAGTTCTTCACACCCTCACATGACTCTTCACCGAGCTTGTTGTCCACTCCAATACACGATGGTGACCATGAAGACGGTGCAAAGACGGTCGAGCATGGGATTTTCCCTTCGACCAAGGAGGCAAGCATTGAGGAGGCTACCACTTGTGACGGCGAGCCAAGTGATGACGTTGAGCATGGGAGTTTCCCTTCAACCAAGGTGACGAATGGAGTTGAGACTATCGAGCCTATCCCTATGTTCTTGAATGATGAGATGGCACCAATCCCATGTGAGAATGAGAGCCACCTATCCCACTTGAGTGAGAGTGATAGTGAGTTGAGTGTCTCCACCATATGTGAGATTGAGTGCTTCCACTTTGAGGGAATGAGTGATACACACCTTGAGTTGGGAGAGGTAGTTGATAGGTCAAGTGAGGCCATTTCGATTTCTAACAACTTACCCTCTACCTCTAGTGTGTTTTCTCATGTTGTACTAGGTCCCATGGATGTTGCGACGCCAAAACTCGACATGATGGTGCCTATGATGGAGAGGATGTACATGGAGGATGAAGACAATGCCACCCCATGCTTCCATGAAGATGTACAAGTCGACCACATGGACGCCGCTACTTCTACCACAACACCTACTTCACATGAGCGGGACTACAAAGGTACGCATATGGGTGTTGATGATGCCATGATCCCACTAGTGGACATGATGACTTGTGATTGCTTGCATGCTATGGATGATCCTTTTGATATCACTTATGCTTCTTTCATATTCCCATGTGGTACTTTGTCCAAAACCAATGTTGATCATGTGGAATTACCTAATTGTGATGATCTTTCCATATACATGCCTTGTTATGACACTTTCAACTTTTCTCCCATTGTTATGTCAAACAATTTCTCTTTCATATGTGTTGCTTGCAATGACGATGAAATTCTTGACAATGAGTTTGCCCCCATAGCATTCTCACATTTTGGAGATTTGCCTTGTTTGAGTGTTGATTTTGTTTCTTTCTTCGTTTTGCATGTTTCCCATCCGCATACTTCATATATTCAATTTGATTGTACTGCGTTTGGTGATGTGCAAATGAAGAGATGTGTCATAATGGATGATGCATTCATGTACCATGCACACAATTTCTTTTTATGGAATTTTGTGTGTAATGGCTCACGCTTCATACTGTCAACCTCAATTTAGCATGAGTTGACAAAAAGAGCTCTTGAGAGCATTTGCCATGAGAGTTGTGGACCCAGTCCACCTCTTTTTCCTTCTCCATGTTTTGCATCGAACAAATTGAACAATTGCTCTTTCCTTTGGTTCGCGTGCAAACATGTGAGTGCTTTGGTTTTCCTTTGTGACATTCATGCTCCCTTGATATTCCTTGTTGATGATTTATGTGTCGCCGCAAAATTGATGAGCAATTTCTCTTCCCTTTTGTTTGTTGGCCACCATAATGATATTTTGAGCATGTCTTGTCATGAGGCCTTTGGATGTTGTCTTATGGGTGTTGCAACAAAATCGATGACAACTTGCTCTTCTCTTTGCTTTGTTTGCACCCATGATGGCCATGATACGAGCCTCTCTCATATTGTGTGGTTCACAAATTTCTCTTTCCGATGCTTTCAATGCAATGAACATCATATGGTTCACAATGAGATGGGTATCTTAGCCTTCTCTACTTTTCATGGAGATTTTGTACTCCCACATGTTGAGGATGTTCGAACGAGTTGCTTGCACATTGACCTTGCTTTTGTATTTTATCCCATATATTTGTGTTGTGCTAATGGTGCAATGATCAAGATTGGACATGTCACAGATGATGTGCTCCACTATCATGCACACACATTGTCTGCTTGGTCTTTGTTGCGTATAGATAACAACGCCGGCATGGTGCCATCTACTTCAATGACAAGCCATCTATCTCCTTCCCATGATGAGGACGTGCTAGCGTCGAGGACGACGCTTTTCGAAGGAGGGGGAGATGATGTAGCCCAACCCAACGACATCACCATGTCAAGCATCCCAACAAATGCCACATCAACATGGACTTTAAAGGTGAACTCCTTCCTCTTCGAGATCTCATTTCCTACCCTTTGGAATGGTATGCTACTTGAGCATCCGCCCCTTTGCATTGCTAGGTTTGACACGATGGATACGAAGCCGATGGGAGGTGCCGAGGAAGCCCAAGAGTTGATTTCATCCAAGGCATATGCGTGGATGAGGAGGAGGAAGCGTCAAGGCAAAAGCTAGAGGCGGAGCCAGCCGGCCTCCAGGCCGGCCTAGGCCGGCCCCCAGGCCGGACCCCCACCAGAGCTAGCCGGCCTCCAAGCCGGCCTAGGCTGGCCCCCAGGCCGGACCCCCACCAGACGCAGCCGGCCTACCAGCCGGCCTAGGCCGGCCCCCAGGCCGGACCCCCACCAGCCGCAGTCGGCCTACCAGCCGGCCTAGGCCGGCCCCCAGGCCGGACCCCCCCCCCCCTTGTTGTACCCAGACTACAAATAACACTTCCCCTTTTCCATTTTAGATCAGAGAAAAATGAACTAGAGTTGAGCGTTGCTCCTTCCCGTGATGGGTTCCTCCGAGGAGGATGATGAATCTCTTGTTGTAGCTACTCTTTCACTTAGGTGTCTCTAGTAGTGCAAACCAATCTTTCACTGCGGTGATTCTATTGGATCGGTGGACCGGCCGGTAAGAGAAATCGGTTTCATTAAGAGTAAGATTGGCTTTGATTCTTCGATCCAAAGGCTTCTCTTATGAGGGTTGTTGTTGGGTGGAGATCTCTGCAGGTTTTGCTAGTTATCCTCTTTGTTTGCCCACGTTTTCCCCCGATTCCCACCTCGTGTTCATCGTCTTCTTCACATTCATCCCCTTTTCCCCCTCAACTCCGTGAAGATCGGGCCAACCCTACATCATTATCCATGGTGGCATTGTAGTCAACCTCATGCTTGACTCGGTCTTCAAGAAACTGAAATTGGATCATGATGACCTAACAAAGAACAACAATATTGAATGTTTTATAGGGTAAAGAAATAGTAGAAGCCAAATGTGTAATAAGATTAGGGCTCACAGTCAGGAGCAAGACTTTGGCCACAACCTTCTTTGTTTCTCATGTGCATATATTACAATGTTCACGTGGCGTAGATTTTTCTATTCCACCTTGGAAGGGTGTTCTACTAGCAGTAGATTTATCCCACACAACTTTTATCATATCGTAGAAGTCATCACGGTTCATGATGATTCTATTGTTTGATGAGGCAAACACTTTTAAGTGGAAGCTTTCGTCCACAAATATGTTAATTCAATGTATGTTGATTTGATGAATGGGCATACTAGATTCCTCTGTAACATCTATGGAAATTAAAAATCCCCCTAAAAATCAAGATCTTTATGTGGTCCCTTACTATTAAAGTTCTATTAACAAAAGATAACCTCGCTAAATGCAAGTGGTAAGGTTCGAGAAGTGTTGCTTTTTGTGACTCAGAGGAGACCATTGAACACTTTTTTTTATTTCTTGTCCTTTTTCTAAGATGGTATGTCACATTGTATACATTTCTTACAATTTTCCACCTCCAACTAGTATAACAAATATGTTTCGTAATTGGTTAAATGGAGTTGAAAAGAAAACTATGGCTCAAATTCGTATTGGCGTTTCAGCCGTGTGTTGGTCCATTGGAATTGTCATACCAATGTTATGTTTAACAAAAGAAAAGTGGTACCAATTTCTTGCAGGTTGTCAGTTTGGCTATTCATTGGATCCAGCTTTGGTCTCTCCTCCTCACGGCAGACCAACGGGAGCATATGAATATTGGTGCAACCGACTGCTCACGGTCGCCTAGGGTTTCTACAGTCCGGTTACTTGGCGGCATTCTAATAGGATTCGGAATGGATAGCCCTCTTATGATGCTTTTCTTTCGACCATATGACCATATGTGATCGCTAAACTGTTTGTGTACACTACCTGAGACTACGTAATAAAAGGTTGTGTGCATCTATTGATGCAGAGGCCGGGTTTACTGTGTACACAATCCAATACCAAACTTGAATTGGTGTTACCATGATGCCTAGGCGTGCTCATACTGTATTTGAAACGTGATAGGAGTAACCATGGGGGTATTTTGCTTCTCATTCGTTATCTATCAATACATGGTCTAACTTTCCGTATGTTGGCACTCGAAGACTATTTGCCCAAAAGCGAATTGTCTTCTAGTCATTGAGACCTCTCAAAGATTCATACTCTCAATTACATCATTGAGTAAGAAAGACCAATAAATATTGAAACGACTGTTGCTTTTTTTGTTCCGGAATCTTAGCATATTTAAATCGCCTCTATTAACCAAATCATACAGGAAAGAGGTTTTCTGCTCATCCTGGGCGGCACCATACGTGACAACGTAACTCCATGTAAAATAGTAAGTCTTATTATGAATATGGATTTTAATATGAAACCCACCATCTGAAAAGGCCAACACATCCATGGAGGTGGATTCAACACCAAGTAAGATACCGCCAGATCTGCCGTGTGGAGGAAGTTAATGATAGGTGGAATCAAAATCACCAGATAGACAGCTAAGGACATGCACCGAGAAATCACGTTGACCCGCTTCGAAACCGCAACAAAATCCAAATTGTGATCCCGACAACATATATATGTTTAGCCAAATTATCAAGACATGTGCCATTGATAGTGCTATTCACAGCTCTTTTTCGCGGCAACTTTGTTCATGAACTGATATTGGTGTGTCTCGTAGAGATAATACTCTTATTGTGAACAGAAAATTGTGCAGGGTTGTCCAACACGAGAGATAATGAAATACAGCTTATCTTGTTCCTGATATGTTTTAGCAACACTGTTGCCTGCGGAGTTTTATCCTAGCCGGCAACATAAACAATCGGCAATGTCACCTCATCCACCGTTGTAGCTTTTTTTAGGAAGTCTTCAGTTATTTCTTCGGATGTGAAGCCCTCGTTCACTCTTGTGCCCTGCACAATGAACACGTCAAGGCACTGCATATTCGGCGGCGCCTTCTCTTGTGCTAGCAACGTTACAGTGATATAACGCTTGGAACATGCTGACATAATTCCTTTGCTTGGCAGTGCGCAGTACTTCTTTCCGTCGGTCTTTATATTAAACGCCATGAAGCCATTGGCCTTGTTTGTTAGCTGCAGGCAGCATGATATGTCCCTCTTTGGCTCGAACAGAAAGCGCAGCTCGAGAGATGGGTCGACCGCAATGTCTTTAGAATCCGATTTTTCCTGAAAGCAAGAAGGGGTTAGTGATCTAGTTTCTTTCTCTGGGAGGAGTTAGAGTAGTTAAAAATGGAGTCTGACTTGAATGATTACGTTGGGCCTACTTAGGAAACATCATGTAGTGTTGATAATTCAACTGGTATTAGCTTTTTTTCAGATAAAGAATGAATTTATTGCCTCGCGGCATCTACAGATTATTACTAATTCCATATAATTAGATTTAGATACCATAAAAAATTAAGAATGGCTTCTCCGTCAATATGATGGATTGATGGGTACCTGGCCGATATGTGACTTCGTATCTTTCTTTGACACTTTAATGATTTCAGCTTCCAATTTTTTTAGTTCATCAATAATCTGCATTGTGGTAGGCCTATTCGCCCGGTCGTTCTCCACACAACTCATTGCGATTTCAAGACATTTCTTCACTCCTAGAAGGTCCGTCTCGTCAAATTCATGCCCCAAAGCTGACTGCAGCCGTTTCTTCCAATATTCTTGTACCTGCGATGTTGCAAAGATTATATAATATGTATGCATGCACTGAATGAAATGATAAGTTCTGTAAGACAACCTTCTATTATGTTTCTTAAGTAATGGGGAAATGATCGAGGAGATTCATCAGACCTAACCAATAGTGGAGACTAAATACACAAAGATAAGATTTCATGAACAAATACGAAGTTTTGAATGAATGCAACTCTTTGGTAATAGTCCTTGAACGGGGATGGCTTTTTGGCTCCCGGGTGCAAATACACACGGTATTATAAAACTATTTTAGACGTGTCTCAAAATATTAGAAAGAAAACTGTAAAAAAATGTTTGCGCTTAGATCTTAACATTCTATATGTTCATGAAGTCGTTTCGTGAAAAATGGATATTTTTTAGGTCTATGTAAAAAAGAAAAATTTAGTACTAAACTAAGCCTTTTCATGAGACATCTTTTTATATTTTTTTACAGAAGTGACAAAAATGTCGAGAATTCACAAAACGACTTTGTGAACACATAAAATGTGAAGTTTTATTCGCGAAATTTTATTTCAGAATTTTTTGACATTTAGAATTTTGCTTTTGAAATACCAGATGCATATGCACCCGGGTTCCAAAGTGGATTCTCTTGAACAAATACGATTCTATCGCCACATTTTTTTACTTTATTAACTAAACAAAAGAGAGAGAAGTAAATTAATTAAAACAATCATAAAATTTGGAACAAACCTTGAAAGGGCCATCATATTCATCAGATCAGGTGGCTTTTTTTTCAAGTAGCAACCAACATGCAGATAGATAAGAGCCTTCATTTTAAACTTACTTAGAGCTAGGTAATGTGGTTTTTATGCCAGCTTAATACCCAAAATGAAAAATTAGATCCAAATCTTGGTTTAAGTTCCACAAAATGTATCTTAATTATAGCATTTTTTTACAGTTATAGAGTATATATGCTATATACAACAGATTGAGTGTAAATATAATCTACGTGTAAGTTATAATCAAGAGGAAATGACTACACAGAAAACAGTAGGAAACATACTATTGAAACAAGTTTATATATATGCAACGATTGTAGGCACCTAAATGCATGTTACACTCTGATAGTATTTTTAAAACTAGAACACGTACAAAAAAAAATCCTTACATGCTCAAAGAAATCTTGACGACGCGTGGGCGATTGAGATTCACAATAGTCGTTGTAGCCCTCTTGCCCCACCATTATTTGGAAAATTATAACACCGAGACTAAAGACGTCGTTCTTAGGTGTTATGATGCGATTATTTATGAATTCTGGTGGCATGAACCCGCTGCATGAAATCATAATGATGGCACATAAAGTTAGTTCAATACAAGTACAACTTATCTTTGTTAAGAATTAATCAAAAGTGGGTTAAACATATAGAATGAACTTACATTGTTCCTCTCAGAACACTTGTTTGATGGGTCTTTGATGAACCAAACAATCTCGACAAACCAAAGTCAGTAATTTTGGGAACCATATTTTTGTCCAACAATATATTTTCTGGTTTTAAGTCCAGGTGGTAAATATATTCTTTCTGTCCTTTATGAAGGTAATGTAGGCCATCGCACATCCCTTTAATTAGTTTATATGTTGTGGGCCAGTCGTGTCTGCACGAGCCATCTACAGAAGTGGAGCAATAAATATTACTTGCAAAAAAAATGGAAGAATCATTTCACCATGCAAACTAAATATCTACTATAATTATAATATTAAAGCAATAGGATTTGTACAGTTGAGATTTTACAAAAAATTATGGGCAGCTAATATTTAATCTAACAATGAGTCATCTTTAACCACTAAGCTTTAATCAAAACCAATCAGGAAATAAATAATAAGAAATCAGGCCCACGCACTTGGACGAGAAATCCAATCGGGAAAAGAAAAAAATCCCAATCTAATCGGAGGAAACAGAAAAAGTGGGAAGCCCTACACGTAGTCCAATTAATTGCAAAGGAAAAAGAACAAGCTAGGAGAAAAATGGATAAGAGTTCAGAGACTGGATTTAGTACGGAGGAAAATAAAAGTGCTTACAGGACACGTCATGCAGATGCTACTAGCTATCAGTAATTTTGAGACTAAAAATAAAGGATATTGCAAATTCTACGGACGGTCGCGATTAATATGATACTTCATTTAAAAAATGTAATTTTAGCTAAATAGTGTAGCTGCTACTATTTTTTTACATTGGTACTAAATGTATTTTAACTTTAGAATTTTTAATAGTTTATAATGTGTATGCTATAAAAAAGCAGATGTGATTAAATTATATGAGTAAAATGAGATATTATAATATAAAAAATTCAGAAATATAAAATATCATGATAAGATGATATATATAGTATAATAAATCTAGCCGTGTAAATGCGCGGGACACCCACTAGTTACAACTAATTTAAAGAACCATGATACCTGAAATATGCCGAGCAAGGCTGCCACCCTGCATGTATTCGAAGCAGAGAGCTCGCTCTATTACTTGAGCAAAGACAAGATGTCCATTGTGTTCGGTATGTGTATGTCGTATTTCGTAGTAATATCCAAGCAACCGTACAATATTTGGATGCTGGACCTTCATGAGGTTGCGAAATTCATTCAGAAATTCCTTATCATCAAGTCCATTCACGAGAAAGAGCTTCTTCACAGCTATTTCGTCCCCATCGAGAAGCCCCTGTCAATATGGAACATGGTTTGCCATTAGCGGGACCTAGTAGAATTAGAAGATGACATAGGATAGGATGTCAATCGTACCCTGTAAACTTCTCCATAGCCACCACTACCAACTTTTTGCTCCGGGGAAAAGTTGTTCGTAGCTTCTTCAATCAACTTGAATGTGAGATTCTTTACCTCCAACGATGACATTATGTCCAACGACAACTAAAGTCGTTCTTCCTGGAGACACAACCATTAGTAAGACAAGAATCTTGCGAATAATCTTGGCAGAGAATAGTCACTTAGTCAGGCCTGAAAGCTACCTTAAACTACTGGATTCAGCCTCAACCTCAAATCCCCCAATGTGGAAACAGTACTGACTGGTAAAAGCTAACATAACTGGAGCGGAGCCATAAATATTTTCTGTCATAATTGTTAATTGTTACCAGCACTGTTTAAGATGTTCATTTGATAAAAAAAGAAAATCAGGGAACATATTCAAAATTTACCGTCACATATACATTTGATAAACTACTTTCGTGACCAGCACACAAACTTTTTCATGACAATATCACCAGAACAGCTTCCTAGATGTATCATCAAATTTCTGACAGAATGAATCAGCTTCGAAGTTTGAACAATGCAACGGGAAGATATAAAACAATTCAATTGTTAATTTGCAGTAAAAGGGGTCCTGACATGAATGAAGTACCGTTTACAATCTGCAAAATCAACTAAATCACTAGCTAGGTATGAAATTTGCTCGAAAAAAATAAATAACTGAAAAAAAGTATCCTAACGATGTTCCAGCTAGTATACGTGGAGCAGGGTTTTGGTTACCGGTCGTAAGTCGTAACCGAGTTTCCCAACCACCCCCGGTAAGCATGCTTACCGGTCAAAAAATAACTCGGGACGCAAACGACTACAGCCGACAGTCACTTTTTCTTAGCCGCGTACTAGAACCCAACTTATGGAAAATATAAAATAAAACTTTGACCTCTTCATTATTTTACATGCTATAGCCTAGGAATCATATATCAGCGAAAAGAGAAAAGAAAGTTTACAGTATAGCTGTAACAGCCCAAACTTGGTAACGAAAAATACGAAGAATTTTTCCACTTTTGTTTCCATGTTTGCATCATAGCATCCATATGCATTTTTGCCATTTCTACTTTTCCCTTGGAAACAATTGAAATGGGAAGCCCAAACTTCCCAACATCCAACCAATGAAAATGCCCAACTTGGAAACCAACTAAATGAACTTCCAAGTTGTTTAGGAAGTTCCATCTTTGCCTTGTATAACAATTTCTCACTTTCCAATTTTTGTCAAATAAGAAATGACATGAGAGCTCAAGTTGGCTTAATTCAATTCCTACTTTTGGAACTAAGTTAGGCTTTCCAAAAATTCAAACTAAAATCATGGGAAGCTCCAGTATTATTGCTAGGGTCTCCATGAATAATTTCAATATTTTTGGGTTTGTATAAATGTTCCAATTAAATGCATTTTGGAAATTGCCCCAATTTACCCTAACTAAAGGCTATGAACAAATTTTGGGCAAACCAATTTATTTGACTTCACCAATTTTTGTGGTGGTTCTACAAGGTAATTAAGGACTTCATGAATTTTTCTGGGATTTTAGAAAGCTTCCTTGTGCCCCAAATAAATCGTCAAAGTTGCTCTGGGGACCTGTTTGTGTTGATTTCAAAAGTTACAGGGACCTATTTGCAATTTCCTGTTTTCCCTCCCTCTCTCTCACTGTGCTCCATGGCACTGGCGCCATGCCGCATGCCACCGTGGCCGTGGTCGATGAGGATGCCGCCCATGCCGCACCCCTGCTCCTCCCCTCAACCCCGATCCTTTCCCCCCCCCTTAATTTCCGGATCGGGGTCACCTTTTTTCTCTCCACCGTGCGCCTCCATCGCCGCCGTTGGTCGCCGTCGATTTGCCGCCGCTGGAGCTTCCCCGGACCCGCCGACGCCGTCAACAGCTCCGCCACGAGCTCTTCTAGCTCCCCGTCCAGGGAATCGGATCGAGAGGGCCGGAGCCGACGCCTGCGTCCTCGACATCGTCCATCTTGCCGCCGGCCGCTCGGGCCGATTCCGGCGAGTGCCGGCCATTTCCCTCACCCTCCGGCCCCGCACGAGTGCCCTGGTGAGCTCCTCCTCCTTTCCGGCCTCTTCCCGCGCCCCTCCCCCTCTCCCGGCGCCGATCCGCCGGCGGTCATCGTCGCGACGCCGTGCCCAGCTAGTTCGGCCTGGCCGAGGCTTGGGCCGGCCTGAGGCCGGGGACCTCGGGCAGGTGCCCGGCCTGCGTGCCCTGTCTGGGCCGGCTCTGGGCCGGCCGCTTCGGCCACCCACCCGGCCATCAGCCCAGCCTGGGCCGGCTCTGGGCCGGGCCACTCGGGCTGGTGCCCGGCCTGCCTCCCGGCCTGGCCGGCTTGAGACCGGCCTGTCTGGTTTTTGATTTTTCCTTTTGGAAAATAAAATCAAATTAAAACAATTCATATCTTTTCATTTAATGATCCAAAAATTGCAAATTAAATACCAATTTGATCAGCAAGACATACTCTACGTTATAGAATCATTGAAATGATCTTTTGGAACTTATTATCTTGTCGTTGTTTAAGAATTCCTAAAATGGGTTATTTAATACCCAAACTGGGAAATTCATAACTTTTTAAATAATTGTCCAGAAATTATGAATTAAATATCAAAGTGGTCAACTTGTCAAATGCTACTCAACCATGCACATATCACCTCATGATCACAAACTTTTATTTGATGTTATTCATAATTGGTTTAAATGAAGTTAAATGCTTTTGTTTAATTAAATTGCTATTTATTCATCGGTACTCCGAAATTTACAAATAAATTACCGAAATGATCGGAAGAACGAAACCTATCCATTCATGTAATGTTCATGCATATTTGAGACACTTCCATAATAATTTGATAATTTATGAAGAATGTGGTCACCACGATAAATATGGGGTTGGTTCCAAATAATTGCACTAATTATTTGGCCCCTCATTTAAATTTGCTTTTAATTTATAATAATATGGTTGCATCAATTGGGCATGTCATCATGTGATTGAGCATTGCATTTTGAGTTCGTGTGATTTATGTGTGCTTTGTATTTCTTTTGGGTATCGATAGATTCCGGAGTCGAGGGTTCCCTCTCCTACCCCGACGAGCAGTACTACGCTTCCCGGCAGCAAGGCAAGAGATAACCTAACCTTCTTGGCATCTAGCATCCTATGATTTTATAAACTTATTTTATCCACCATATTATTTGCATGCGATTCAAATGTCTCTTTTGATCCTAGTATAGAGAATCCTATGATTGCATGTCTTCCCCGAGCCAATCACATGTATCCCTACCTATGAACCATAGTGTTGATGTGTTGGCCGGTTACCAATATAATTGTTGGTTATATGCTTAGCTATGCTTAGCCATGCTTACCTAGATGCTTTATGTCCGTTGTTAATTCCATTATTAATGATGTTGATGGAACGATGCAGACTTGGTGGATAATGTTGATGCTTAATTAAAATGCTAAGACGGCTTGGGTGAGTTGCCATCGGGGATGGTGTTTTGTCTCACTCTAGCCCCTAGGTGCGAGTTCTTGTCTCTAGAACCAAGATCGAGCGTGCTTCCGGAGGTGGGGGCATATGGAACCCCTTTGACCAAATAAGTTGTGCGGGCGTATCCAAGATTCCTCTAGTTCGGTTTTCCATTTGCGTGTGAGTATGTGGGTGGAAAAGAATGATGTGGACTGTGTTGTTTAGGGTGTGGCGATGGGGCAGGGTGTTGAAATAGGCGCTGAACCTGTCCTGTGGCCACAGATGACTCTTGGATATTCTCGTGCAATGTAAAGGTCTAACCGCGCCCACTCGCCGGCCTTCCCCGGAAGAGGGCCAACTAGGTGAGCCGGACGGTACCGATGGATAAGGAGCTGGGGTTCCTGCGGAAACCTGGCGACTTCAAATAGTACACCCCTGCAGGGTTTAATCTTTTCGAAAAGCCGTGTCCGCGGTTATGGACGACTTGGGAACGGATATATGAGACCATAGATAACTTTTAACCTAATTGATATGGCAGCTAGAGGTTGCATAATAAACTTGTGATAAAGGTTCATTTCCTCGAGGGTGAGTCGAGGGAGTGCCTTTGTGTGAGATGAGTGGTGATGGTTATGAGTAGGTTTGTCGAGAACCGAAGATGACAAATGTTTACTCTCTTACCCCATTTATAAAAATATTCTGAGTAGACGTATGCCTTGTGTCATTTATGTTTTGGTTTATGAAATTTAGCTTTATGCAAAAGAACTACATATAAAGCTTTAGAGCCTCCGTCAGTCATTGGGCCTATATCGCCCTACTAAACTTGCGAGTACATCGTACTCAGTCTCTCTTTGCTGCCTTTATGTATTTGTATTTCAGAGGAGGACGACACCGAGCGACTAGGTGGTTTCTTCGTTGACGTCGACTACTAGTCTGGGGTTCCCAGGTGGCAGCTTGGGACCGTGGAACAAGCTGGCTGGGATGATGTTTATTGTAGGCCTCTTAGGCCATATTTTGCTTCTTGTTGTTAGACAACACTACTTCGCTTCCGCTTGTTGAATTGTTGGATCTGTGATCCTTTTGTTTGTAATATTTGTATTCTTCTCGTTATATGAGTTGCTATATAAATGTTTTGTGTCGTAGAGTCATGCTTTGTGCCAGCTCTGTTCCACAAGTCTCGATCTTTGTTTTATACATTGATGGTTGTGTTGACTACATAGCCTCTCTGTATAATTCCGGGGTCGGGGCGTTACAAGTTGGTATCAGAGCAGGACTGCCTGTAGGAAACCCTTTCTTTTGGTCGATGTCGAGTCTAGTGAAAATTATTTTCAACCTAAAAATGAGTTGTGAAAACCTTCTTAGGATTCTTTTTACTTCTCATCCAACTCGCTCTACTCTGATTCTTACCTCTATTTGTTTTGTGCTTGGTGTCGATGTTTAGGTTCTCGGGGTTTTGGGTTCTTACCGTCCAGTTGTACCTCGAGTCCGTTATATCCGTTTGATATCGCCATGATGACGTGATGTCACGGTGGTTGCCTAAATCTGTCTTTGGTGTTTATTGCTTCTTAAATATCTATATTTGGGAGCAACCAATGATCTTTCTTAACTGTCAGAATTGGTTACTAACTTGTCGTTGTTCCAATTCTTCAGAATGGCTCCTACCCGTCGTGGGGAACATAGCAGCCCTGACCCACCGCCGCCACCCTCAATGGCGGAGGTGATGATGGCTATCGAGCAAAACCGTCTGCGCAATGAGCGGTTGCTCGAGCAGCTGGTTCAGCAAGGGGCCAGGAGGAACACGGACTGCACCACTCTCAACCAGTTCTTGCGGTCCCAACCTCCCACTTTCTCCGAGGCTAAGGAGCCGCTCGATGCGGATGATTGGCTTCGGGCTATCGAGCGCAAGTTCGCCGCTCTTCACGTTCCGGCGGCCGAACATGTCAACTTCGCCACCTACCTTCTGGAAGGAGCCGCCGGCTCCTGGTGGGAGAGCCACGTGGCTATGGTTGCCGCGGGCCATGTTGTCACTTGGGCGGAGTTCCGCGCCGCTTTCCGTGCGGCGTACATCCCCAAGCCCATCCTCGAGCTCAAGAGGCGGGAGTTCCTGGACCTAACCCAGGGACGCATGGACGTCCAGTCCTATGGACGGGAGTTCAACCACCTCTCCCGTTACGCCCCTCGGGACGTGACGAATGATGAGGACAAGCAATACCTCTTCCGCAAGGGGCTCGCACCTCGTCTCCGATACGAGCTCCTACCCTTCAAGTTCAACTCCTACCAAGAGCTCTACAACCAGGCTCTCACCATGGAGCAAGGCAGGAAGGAGCTGGAGGCTTCTAAGAGGCCAGCTCCAGCTGATCACCAGAGCTCCTCCACCTCGGAGGGCAAGAAGCGCAAGGTCTTCGTGCCTTTCAGCGCCGTGCCTAGGGCGCCCTTCGCGCCGAAGCCCACCGGGTACCTACCACCTCCGCCTCGCCCAGCTACCTCGACCTTGGGTGCGGCTGGAGGCGGTTTTCGGCCTCGGCTCCCTGCACCACCCGGACTCACTTGCTACCACTGTGGCGAGCCGGGTCACTACTCTAGGGAATGTCCCCAGAAGGCGCCGGCTCCCGCAGCACCTGCACCAGCACCCTCTACCCCAGCCGCGAAGGCTACCACCGTCAGCCGTGGCCGCCTGAACCACGTCTCGGCTGAAGGCGTTGAGGAGGACCCCGGAGTTCTCATGGGTACGCTTCGAATCAATACATATCCAGCTTCAGTATTATTTGATTCTGGAGCTTCGCATTCGTTCATATCCATATCATATGCACACAACCATCAAATACCGTTTGTGATGATGGATCCCCCGTTAGTGGTCAAGACTCCAGGCTCTAGTTGGCGTACCAATTGGATATCTCCCGATGTTCAAATAGCCGTAGGGTCAGTCCCTTTTCCGTTCTCATTGATAGCCCTGAGGTCAGAGGGTATCGATGTTATTCTGGGCATGGATTGGCTAGTGAAATATCAGGCCAACCTGGATTGTGCGGCCAAGACTGTCACAGTGTTCCACCCAAGTTATGGGGAAGTGCGTTATTGGTCCCCAACTTCTGCAATTCCTTCTGCAGCTACTCCTCTTTCACCGGAGATTAGTCTATATTTCCTGGAAGGAATCACCCCGCCTGAAATGCATGAAGTGGAGGTGGTGTGTGATTTCCCCGATGTCTTTCCGGAGGAATTGCCCGGCATGCCACCCGATCGCAGCGTGGAGTTTGTGATTGAGCTGGTTCCGGGAACCGCCCCAGTTTCCAAGACGCCCTACCGTATGCCAACGGAAGAGCTAGCTGAATTGAAGAAGCAACTTGATGAGCTGCTGGAAAAAGATTTCATCCGGCCGAGTAGCTCACCTTGGGGCTGCCCGGTCATCTTTGTCAAGAAGAGGGATACAAATGTTCCTCGACTGGTCGTTGACTACCGCCCTCTTAATGCGGTGACCATCAAGAACAAGTATCCAATCCCTCGAATAACCGACTTGTTCGATCAATTAGCTGGAGCCACGGTGTTCTCCAAGATGGATCTGAGGTCAGGTTACCATCAAATAAAAATCCGAAAGGAGGATATTCCGAAGACGGCCTTCACTACCCGGTATGGGCTATATGAGTACACCGTCATGTCCTTCGGTCTCACTAATGCTCCGGCTACATTCATGAGGCTAATGAACTCCATCTTCCACGAGTACCTCGACAAGTTCGTCATCATCTACATCGATGACATCCTTGTGTACTCCAAGACCGAAGACGAACATGCTGAGCATCTTCGACTCGTTTTGACCAAGCTCCGTGATCACCGCCTATATGCCAAGTTCTCTAAATGTGAGTTTTGGCTGAAAGAGCTCATCTTTCTCGGTCATGTGGTGTCAGCTGCCGGAGTAGCGGTGATACCAGACAAGATTCAGGCCATCCTGGATTGGCCAACTCCCAAATCCGTCAAAGATATCCGAAGCTTCCTTGGATTGGCGGGTTATTACCGTCGATTTATTGAGGGCTTCTCCAAAATAGCAAAGGCATTGACTGAACTCCTCAAGAAAGGCAAGCCATTCGTGTGGTCAGACAAGGCTGAAGAGAGTTTCCAAACCCTCAAGGTCAAGCTCACCACCACACCGGTACTTGTCCTTCCCGATACCGCCAAGGACTTCGTCGTCTATTGCGATGCATCTCTCCAAGGCTTGGGATGTGTCTTGATGCAAGAGGGCCATGTGGTCGCTTATGCTTCCCGTCAACTCAAGCCACACGAGCAAAATTATCCAACTCATGATTTGGAGCTTGCCGCCGTGGTACATGCCCTGAAGCAATGGAGGCCCTACCTCTTGGGCAACCGTTGCGAGATCTACTCCGACCACCAAAGTCTGAAATATCTGTTCACCCAGCCGGATCTGAACTTGAGGCAGAGGAGATGGTTGGAATTGATAAAGGACTATGATGTGACTCTCAATTATCAGCCCGGCAAGGCAAATGTCGTGGCGGATGCTCTGAGCCGTAAAGCCTATTGCAATACCGTGATGGTTGAAAAGGCGCAACCGGCTCTCCACGAGGAGTTTGCTAAATTGAATCTGGAAATTGTTCCTTCGGGTTTTCTAGCTAACCTTGAGATCAAATCCACCCTCGAGGATGAAATCAAGGCCGCCCAGCAAGATGATCATGGCATCCTCAAGATCAAGGAGAATGTCGCAAATGGAAAGGCCAAGTGTTTCTCTATCGATGACTCCGGTGTTGTCTATTTCGAAGGACGTCTTGTGGTGCCCAAGAGTGGAAATACCAAGGGGTTAATTCTCCAAGAGGCACATGAGTCTCCCATATCTATCCATCCCGGTAGCACCAAGATGTACCAAGACCTCCGTCCCAAGTTCTGGTGGACCTGCATGAAGCGGGAGATTGCCAAATATGTTGCCGAATGCGATGTCTGTCGCCGAGTGAAGGCTGAACATCAAAGGCCGGCTGGTACTCTTCGCCCCATAGCCATTCCTGAATGGAAATGGGATGAAATTGGTATGGATTTCATTACCGGATTTCCAAGATCACAAAGGGGTAATGATGCCATTTGGGTAGTCATTGATCGTCTATCCAAGGTCGCCCACTTCCTCCCCGTTCGCGAGGATATCACTGCCAAGCAACTAGCCGAGTTGTATCTTGCTCGGATCTTCCCTCTCCATGGTATTCCTATAAGCATCATATCGGACCGGGGAAGTCTATTTGTATCCAAATTCTGGCAGAGTTTCCAAAGTGCTTTGGGAACCCGTGTGAACCTGAGCACTGCTTACCACCCTCAAACTGACGGCCAGACTGAAAGGGTGAATCAAGTTCTTGAGGATATGCTTCGGGCTTGTGTCATCTCCTTCGGTAAGAGTTGGGAAAAGTACCTCCCTCTCGCCGAATTCTCTTACAACAATATCTATCAAGCCAGTTTGCAAATGGCTCCCTTCGAGGTTCTTTATGGGAGAAAGTGCCGGACTCCTCTCAGTTGGTCTGAAACCGGGGAGAGGCCACTCTTCGGTCCTGATGTGATCAATGAAGCCGAAGAGAAGGTCCATGTCATTCGGGATAATCTCAAGGCTGCTCAATCCCGTCAGAAGAGCTATTATGACAAGCACCACCAAGAGGTCCACTATGAAATCGGTGACAAGGCCTATCTTCGAGTCTCTCCTCTCCGAGGCGTTCGTCGCTTCGGAATCAAGGGTAAGTTGGCACCTCGCTATGTTGGCCCTTTCACCGTCCTAGCCAAGCGAGGGGATCTCTCCTATCAACTTGAGCTACCCTCCAACTTCCCGGATGTTCATGATGTGTTCCATGTTTCCCAACTCCGCCGGTGCTTCAAGGATCCCATCCGTGGGGTTGATCATGAGGCATTAGACATCCAGGAGGACTTGACCTATCGCGAGCATCCTATCCGTATCTTGGATGAAGCGGAGAGGAAAACCCGCAACAAGTCCATCAAGTTCCTCAAAGTTCAATGGTCCAACCCTTCCGAGGAAGAAGCCACCTGGGAGCGAGAAACTAGTCTTCGTCAGGAATACCCCGCCTTCTTCACTCAAGCCTAGAATCTCGGGACGAGATTCCTGTAAGGGGGGTAGAGTTGTAACAGCCCAAACTTGGTAACGAAAAATACGAAGAATTTTTCCACTTTTGTTTCCATGTTTGCATCATAGCATCCATATGCATTTTTGCCATTTCTACTTTTCCCTTGGAAACAATTGAAATGGGAAGCCCAAACTTCCCAACATCCAACCAATGAAAATGCCCAACTTGGAAACCAACTAAATGAACTTCCAAGTTGTTTAGGAAGTTCCATCTTTGCCTTGTATAACAATTTCTCACTTTCCAATTTTTGTCAAATAAGAAATGACATGAGAGCTCAAGTTGGCTTAATTCAATTCCTACTTTTGGAACTAAGTTAGGCTTTCCAAAAATTCAAACTAAAATCATGGGAAGCTCCAGTATTATTGCTAGGGTCTCCATGAATAATTTCAATATTTTTGGGTTTGTATAAATGTTCCAATTAAATGCATTTTGGAAATTGCCCCAATTTACCCTAACTAAAGGCTATGAACAAATTTTGGGCAAACCAATTTATTTGACTTCACCAATTTTTGTGGTGGTTCTACAAGGTAATTAAGGACTTCATGAATTTTTCTGGGATTTTAGAAAGCTTCCTTGTGCCCCAAATAAATCGTCAAAGTTGCTCTGGGGACCTGTTTGTGTTGATTTCAAAAGTTACAGGGACCTATTTGCAATTTCCTGTTTTCCCTCCCTCTCTCTCACTGTGCTCCATGGCACTGGCGCCATGCCGCATGCCACCGTGGCCGTGGTCGATGAGGATGCCGCCCATGCCGCACCCCTGCTCCTCCCCTCAACCCCGATCCTTCCCCCCCCCCTTAATTTCCGGATCGGGGTCACCTTTTTTCTCTCCACCGTGCGCCTCCATCGCCGCCGTTGGTCGCCGTCGATTCGCCACCGCTGGAGCTTCCCCGGACCCGCCGACGCCGTCAACAGCTCCGCCACGAGCTCTTCTAGCTCCCCGTCCAGGGAATCGGATCGAGAGGGCCGGAGCCGACGCCTGCGTCCTCGACATCGTCCATCTTGCCGCCGGCCGCTCGGGCCGATTCCGGCGAGTGCCGGCCATTTCCCTCACCCTCCGGCCCCGCACGAGTGCCCTGGTGAGCTCCTCCTCCTTTCCGGCCTCTTCCCGCGCCCCCTCCCCCTCTCCCGGCGCCAATCCGCCGGCGGTCATCGTCGCGACGCCGTGCCCAGCTAGTTCGGCCTGGCCGAGGCTTGGGCCGGCCTGAGGCCGGGGACCTCGGGCAGGTGCCCGGCCTGCGTGCCCTGTCTGGGCCGGCTCTGGGCCGGCCGTTTCGGCCACCCACCCGGCCATCAGCCCAGCCTGGGCCGGCTCTGGGCCGGGCCACTCGGGCTGGTGCCCGGCCTGCCTCCCGGCCTGGCCGGCTTGAGACCGGCCTGTCTGGTTTTTTGATTTTTCCTTTTGGAAAATAAAATCAAATTAAAACAATTCATATCTTTTCAATTAATGATCCAAAAATTGCAAATTAAATACCAATTTGATCAGCAAGACATACTCTACGTTATAGAATCATTGAAATGATCTTTTGGAACTTATTATCTTGTCGTTGTTTAAGAATTCCTAAAATGGGTTATTTAATACCCAAACTGGGAAATTCATAACTTTTTAAATAATTGTCCAGAAATTATGAATTAAATATCAAAGTGGTCAACTTGTCAAATGCTACTCAACCATGCACATATCACCTCATGATCACAAACTTTTATTTGATGTTATTCATAATTGGTTTAAATGAAGTTAAATGCTTTTGTTTAATTAAATTGCTATTTATTCATCGGTACTCCGAAATTTACAAATAAATTACCGAAATGATCGGAAGAACGAAACCTATCCATTCATGTAATGTTCATGCATATTTGAGACACTTCCATAATAATTTGATAATTTATGAAGAATGTGGTCACCACGATAAATATGGGGTTGGTTCCAAATAATTGCACTAATTATTTGGCCCCTCATTTAAATTTGCTTTTAATTTATAATAATATGGTTGCATCAATTGGGCATGTCATCATGTGATTGAGCATTGCATTTTGAGTTCGTGTGATTTATGTGTGCTTTGTATTTCTTTTGGGTATCGATAGATTCCGGAGTCGAGGGTTCCCTCTCCTACCCCGACGAGCAGTACTACGCTTCCCGGCAGCAAGGCAAGAGATAACCTAACCTTCTTGGCATCTAGCATCCTATGATTTTATAAACTTATTTTATCCACCATATTATTTGCATGCGATTCAAATGTCTCTTTTGATCATAGTATAGAGAATCCTATGATTGCATGTCTTCCCCGAGCCAATCACATGTATCCCTACCTATGAACCATAGTGTTGATGTGTTGGCCGGTTACCAATATAACTGTTGGTTATATGCTTAGCTATGCTTAGCCATGCTTACCTAGATGCTTTATGTCCGTTGTTAATTCCATTATTAATGATGTTGATGGAACGATGCGGACTTGGTGGATAATGTTGATGCTTAATTAAAATGCTAAGACGGCTTGGGTGAGTTGCCATCGGGGATGGTGTTTTGTCTCACTCTAGCCCCTAGGTGCGAGTTCTTGTCTCTAGAACCAAGATCGAGCGTGCTTCCGGAGGTGGGGGCATATGGAACCCCCTTTGACCAAATAAGTTGTGCGGGCGTATCCAAGATTCCTCTAGTTCGGTTTTCCATTTGCGTGTGAGTATGTGGGTGGAAAAGAATGATGTGGACTGTGTTGTTTAGGGTGTGGCGATGGGGCAGGGTGTTGAAATAGGCGCTGAACCTGTCCTGTGGCCACAGATGACTCTTGGATATTCTCGTGCAATGTAAAGGTCTAACCGCGCCCACTCGCCGGCCTTCCCCGGAAGAGGGCCAACTAGGTGAGCCGGACGGTACCGATGGATAAGGAGCTGGGGTTCCTGCGGAAACCTGGCGACTTCAAATAGTACACCCCTGCAGGGTTTAATCTTTTCGAAAAGCCGTGTCCGCGGTTATGGACGACTTGGGAACGGATATACGAGACCATAGATAACTTTTAACCTAATTGATATGGCAGCTAGAGGTTGCATAATAAACTTGTGATAAAGGTTCATTTCCTCGAGGGTGAGTCGAGGGAGTGCCTTTGTGTGAGATGAGTGGTGATGGTTATGAGTAGGTTCATCGAGAACCGAAGATGACAAATGTTTACTCTCTTACCCCATTTATAAAAATATTCTGAGTAGACGTATGCCTTGTGTCATTTATGTTTGGTTTATGAAATTTAGCTTTATGCAAAAGAACTACATATAAAGCTTTAGAGCCTCCGTCAGTCATTGGGCCTATATCGCCCTACTAAACTTGCGAGTACATCGTACTCAGTCTCTCTTTGCTGCCTTTATGTATTTGTATTTCAGAGGAGGACGACACCGAGCGACTAGGTGGTTTCTTCGTTGACGTCGACTACTAGTCTGGGGTTCCCAGGTGGCAGCTTGGGACCGTGGAACAAGCTGGCTGGGATGATGTTTATTGTAGGCCTCTTAGGCCATATTTTGCTTCTTGTTGTTAGACAACACTACTTCGCTTCCGCTTGTTGAATTGTTGGATCTGTGATCCTTTTGTTTGTAATATTTGTATTCTTCTCGTTATATGAGTTGCTATATAAATGTTTTGTGTCGTAGAGTCATGCTTTGTGCCAGCTCTGTTCCACAAGTCTCGATCTTTGTTTTATACATTGATGGTTGTGTTGACTACATAGCCTCTCTGTATAATTCCGGGGTCGGGGCGTTACAATAGCAGGTTTAATTTGCAGTTGAAATGACACGTGCATAAAAGCTCATTTCTCCTTACTGACATGACGGTGTGTTATCAGGAGTCACTACTGGAGTTTCTGCATATCAGGGTAGTGACTCATGATAATTCTCTGTAGGCCTTATTCTACTCTAGGGAAAAGACCTGCTGTGCATGGTGGTAAGGTTTCTGCAATTATCAGGAGTCACTACTGGAGATCCTGGGATGGTAAGGTTTCGATAGCGGTGTTGATGCCTTTCTTGTGCAATTTCACAAGCAGACACCAAACACAAAAGCTAAAGCTCAAGTCTTGCCTGACCGAGATGCAATGGAAGGGAGTTCAACAGCTAGCTCGAAGTGGTCTGCCCCTACAATTGGAAGTGTGAAAGCTAATGTCGAGGCGGGATGTGACCCTTAGAGCAAGAAGGCGGTGGATATGAAACATGTTACTACCTCCAGTTGGAAACGGTTGTCGCAACGATACAAGAAAATAAACGCAGGGAAGTGCTTTGCTTACGCCAACCTTTTCCAACCGGAGGGAGTACTAGAGACTCGAGGCCTGGCTTGGAGTTCGAACAAGCCAAGCCGCCCAAGCATCTGGCTGAGCTAGTGAAGCTTGCAAAGCCGGCTCGAAGGCCTGGTTAATTCACAATCATGATATATGCATGTGTTCCTCATTAAATAGTCTAACAAGAGTACGAGACTCATCAAGAACATTTATAGTTTCATACATCGTTATATGAGGGTCTCAGCACAAACAAGAAATTGAAGTACTCTTAAGAAAGCCAATGATATAGCTGTACGGTAGCTGCCTAAGTGCCTAGGTGAATCGTGTTTTCTCTGAAATTACAACCCGAACTGCAGCAAGCAGTCATACATTCATAGTGTTCAGTATGCAACAGAACAGAACGACATCAAATCTGGGACGGCGTTGGGCAGAATATGGAGCCGTGGATCTAGATGTGAATATTCAGCTAGCAAAAAACTGTAACAAACACGCAGATACCAGAATCAGAAGCACACTTGCAGCATGAATTGGAAGACAGTAACTTACCTCTCTCTGCAGCCGCAAGGAACAGATCAGAACGTACGAACTGCAAAGTGCAAGAAAACAGGGTGGCCGTAGTAGCAGGAAACGCCGGGAGTCGTCGCCAAGCGCGGGAGGTCGCAGCAAGAAACGGGGAGGGCTCGTGAGATGTGGGGAGGAGGAGGCGAAGACCGGCAGGGGTGGGACGGCAGGAGGAGTGGTCCCTCGAACGTGTGGGGTTTTCAGATTGATCAATTTGATCATGCTTTAAAAAAATCGCAGGCTTGAGTTTGCATTGTCTAACCTTCTATTTTTAGAGCATCTCCACAGGGGTGACTAAATTGTGTCCGGCACATCTTCATTGGAGGCTCAATTGGAGGATGCCGGACACTTGTCTGGCGCTTTTTTCCCCCTCCCACACCGGCACTCCCTAAACGGCCGGATCACAAAGCAAATGATCAAATCGAATATACAAAAGCCGGCCGGTCACGAATGTTCCGGCCAAATAGTTTCACCAGTCAACACAGGGACGACCAAATGGTTTCACCGGCCAACACAGGCACGGGCAACAGCCTCACCGGCCAACACAGGCACGACCATCAACAAGTTTTGCCACCAAAATAAGTCTAGACGACAGGGTCACATGGAAATCATTCTTCTTGGGTGTCAGCATCCTCAGCTCTTTGTTTCCTCGCCTTCATGATGCGCGCGACCTCTTGGACAAAGAACTGTTGCCGTTCCGGCGGCATGGACGTGTCCGTTGCCATGATCTTGAGCTCCCGGTTTTCTTGCATCTCCTTGATCTTCATCTCTTTCACCCCCCTTGACTGTTGCAGCTCCTTCATCTTGTGGCCTTGCACGGTGTAGTACATATCCCACCTCTCGTTGGTGGCGGTGTATATCTTCTCTTTGAGAACATTGGAGGATGCCATGAACGTGGCAAGAGACTCTTGTAGGGCGGAAGGCGCCCCGGCCTTGTGTGCCGTGGAGTTGGCCCGGGCCCCAGAATTTGGGTTTCATCGACAACACCACCTTGGCTAATGGCCAGCCGCCATTCCGCCGAGCACATTCGCGGCGTCTGTTTCGTCATCACTGAACAGCTGCGTCGTCTCTACGGCCATGGTGCCTGCAGATCGACAAAGCACAGACGAGTCGCTGAAGTGGGCGTCCTGGTTGAGGTCGATGCCTCGGCTCTCGACCCCCTCGTCCGGCGAACTGGAGAAGCGCGATGGGTGGAACGCCGGCAACGATGTATCGTTGAAATAGTTCGGGGAAGACGGCGACGATCGACGAGGAGGGCGAGCCGACGAGCTCGTTTGGCTCGGGCCGCCTACAGATTGGGCGGAGAGGAGCTCCGCTTCCGCTAGCCTCAATTTCACGCGCAGTCGGCGGCCTGCTCATAAAGCGGACGCCGCCGACCGCAAGTCATCCTCATTGAATGGCAACTCCAGGTCTTCCGCCTTCATCGCCGGCGACTTCATCACCACGGCCCTCGTTGACCCCTTTGCCTTGGCGGCTTTGCTTTGGATGGGATTTCTCAGACCCACCGGCGCCATCAGAGCCGACGAGAAGTTGTAGACGACGATCTCACCGGCGGCGGCGGCGACGACGAGAAAGGTGAAGGGGTTGGCGACGGCGGTGGCGAGGCAGTAGAAGGGGAGGGGTTTGTGAGAATGGAGGGAAGATTTGGGGAGGAGGTTTTGGCGGCCGGCGCGGCAATGTAGGGGAATTTTTGCTCCATGCGCTTCGTGTGTATGTGATACGTCTCCAACGTATCTATAATTTCTTATGATCCATGCTTGTTTTCATACCATTTGCTACATGTTTTGTTTACATCTTATAGCATTTTTATGCATTTTCTGGAACTAACCTATTAACAAGATGCCACAGTGCCAGTTCCTGTTTTCTGCTGTTTTCCCGTTTCAGAAAAGTACTTAAGGAAATATTCTCGGAATTGGACGGGACAAAAAGCAGCAGTCTTATAATTCAATGGACTACACGGAGCCCGAAGGAGAGGACCTGGAGGGCCGTGGGCCGGCCACACCATAGGGTGGCGCGGGACCCATGCCTGCCGCGCCACCAGGTGGTGTGGGGCCCACGGGAGCCCTCCGACGCCGCCCTTTCGCCTATATATTGCCCCCGACGCATAAAACCTAGACGGACCCCGTCATATTCCAAAGAAACATCTGCAGCGCCGCCGCCATCGCCGACAAGTTTCGGGGGACAGAAGTCTCTGTTCCGGCACCCTGCCGGGACGGGGAAGTGCCCCCGGAGCCATCTCCATCGACTCCACCACCATCTTCATCGCCGTTGCTGACTCCCATGATGAGGAGGGAGTAGTTCTCCCTCGGGCTGAGGGCCGTACCGGTAGCCATGTGGTCTATATCTCTCTCTCCCATGATGTGATCTATATGTGATCATGAGCTTTGCAATCTAGATGTTGTTATGTTACTCAAGTGGGCTTTATTTATGTGATCTCCGGAGACTCCTTGTCCCACGTGTGTAAAGGTGACAGTGTGTGCACCGTGTGGGTCTTTAGGCTATATTTCACAAGATACTTGTTCACTGATTTATTATTTGAGTTGGATGTCTCTATGAAATTGTGGTGTGTTAGTACCTCCTATGAATGCTCATGGTCCAGTGTGGGGTATTCATTAGTACTTGGGAATATATGTTTGAGGCGTGCTTTTGCATTCCTACACAATGAATTAGTGTTCGTTATCCAGCCGGAGAATACTTCGGAGTAGTATATTGAAGTGCTTATATTTATATTCAATTATGATTGCATTGTTGAGAGTGACCACTGGTGAAAGTATGATCCCTAGGCCTTGTTTCTAAGCATTGAAACACCGTTTACAACAAGTTCTGCTACATGTTTGCTTGCTGCCATTTTTATTTCAGATTGCAATTACTACTTATAATCATCCATATTACTTGTATTTCACTATCTCTTCGCCGAACTAGTGCACCTATACATCTGACAAGTGTATTGGGTGTGTTGGGGACACAAGAGACTTTTTGTATTGTGATTGCAGGGTTGCTTGAGAGGGATACCTTTGACCTCTACCTCCCTGAGTTCGATAAACCTTGGGTGATTCACTTAAGGGAAACTTGCTGCTGTTCTACAAACCTCTGCTCTTGGAGGCCCAACACTGTCTACAAGAATAGAAGCGTGTGTAGACATCAAGCTATTTTCTGGCGCCGTTGCCGGGGAGGTAAGGTAAGCGGCACTCACACTCCAACAACAAAGCTATCCGGCAACGAAGCTATTTTCTGGCGCCGTTGCCGGGGAGGTAAGGTAAAAGGTACTCACATCATCTGGCTACTAAGCTATTTTCTAGTACTGTTGCTGTTGTGTGAGTGCTCGAAGTTATTTCCTTTAGATTCTGCAATTATATCTTTTTGTTTCTTGTTTTTAATTTCACTAGTTAGGCTTAATGGAAAACAACAAAAAAATTAGTATTAGTTCTTTGGAAATCATTTTTGCTAATGCTATGGAAAAGTCTAAGCTTGGGGAAGCTAGTTTTTATGAAAATGATCTTTTTAGTTCCCCAGCTTTAGAGGAGAAAATTTGCTCTGATAATACTTTGTCTCCCATATGTGATAATTCGAATCATGCTTGTGATATTCTAAATCCACCTACTGAAAGTATTCCTTTTAAAATACCTATGAAAATTGTTGAAAAGGTTATGGATGAATGTTATGCAGGGGATGGAACAATCCGTCCAAGTGATCACTTGTTGAAACTTACAGAACTTTGTGAGTTGTTTAAGATTGCAGGTTTATCAAGAGAAAATGTCATGAAGAAATTATTTCCATTGTCACTTAAGGACAAAGCAAGGGAGTGGTATGATCTACTTGATGATCCTCATCATTTGGAGTGGAAGGAGCTTGCAAATCTCTTTTACTCTAAATTTTATCCTCCTTATGAAATGCATTTGGATAGGAATTACATTTTTAATTTTTGGCCTCATGATGGAGAAAGCATTGCTCAAGCTTGGGGAAGGCTGAAAACATTAATACTTAAATGTCCTAACCATGAGCTTCCTAAGAAAATAATTGTTACTAATTTTTATGCAAGGCTTTCAGGTGATTGCAAGAATTATCTAGATGCCTGTTCAGGGGGTTCTTTCACAAGTAAGAAGGTTGAAACTAGATGGGATCTTCTTGAGAAAATTCAAGACAATACTGAAGGTTGGGAGAATGACAAAGGTAAAGAATCAGGTATAAACTATGAATATGATTGCATTAAGTCCTTCATTGAAACTGCTGTTTTTCAAGAGCTTAGTGCTAAATATGGTCTTGATTCTCAAATTATTGTTGATTGTTGTAGAGCCTTTGCTTCTCATATTAATGTTCCTAAAGAAAATTGGGACCTATATCATGAACCTTTTAAAGACACTTGCATGAAAAATGATATTGTTGTTAATGATTGTAATAAACGTGCTCAAACTTCTGAAAATACTATCTCTTATAAGCATGTTAATTTTTGTGGAGTACTTAGACCTTGTAAAAAGAGCCAAATTGAAGAAGAATATTGTATCCATCATAGGAATGAAAAAACTAGAACTTGGAATAGAGCTCTTGATGATCTTGGTGAAAAAGTTTGTGCCCACTATCCTTTTATTTGTGAACTTTGCTATAAAGTTGGTCATTTCAATTTTCAATGCTCAGGGAAAGATAATAGCCTTTCTAATCCAATGAGTACTGCGAGTCTGTATTGTGATGACATGATCACTCCTAATCAGCATGATGAACTTATATTATTTTTGGGGTGTGAAGAGTTATCAAGAAAAACTTCTTTAATAGATATGAGTGCTTTTGATATAAACAGCGTCCTGCATGGTTGTCATCTTTATTGTGTTGATAATTGCCATACAAATACTTATATACAAAATATTATACAAGATGGGATTTTACCAAAATATGACAGGACTAATATGTGTTTTGATCTTATCAATGAAAGAGAAGAATCCTTCCAAGTTTCCTCTGTTGTTTCTAACAATAAACCAGGTTATGTGGAGAAGCTTCCTTTCAAGGCTCTCCCTCCTAAGAAGGGAAAGAAGAAGAAGAAGAAGATGAAGAGTAAAAGGAGAGAGGAAACGGTACCTTTCCCTAAACATGTTGCTCCTATTATAGTTGTTGCTGATGAGTATGAATTCGATGATTTTGAATTAGATGATGTTCCTATGCCTGTTACTTATATTAGTGATCATGATTGGGAAAAGCATAGTACTTTTGATATTGAAAACCTCTTGGGTACTAATTCTGAAAATGATGATGCTAATGATTGCAACACTATTAGTACTATCCATATTCTTTCCAATGATGATATGATAAGCTCTAAGCTTGGGGATGAGGTGTTTGAAAATCCTTTTGCTACTAATGATTACATGTTTGATACATCTCCTTCTAGTAAAAATGATGATATGTTTACAGATGAACACACTTTGGAAGATAAATATTCTATTCCTTATGATGATACTATGCCCCCAGTTTTTGATAATTATTATAAAGAATATTATGACATGGGTTATAATTACAATCATCCTCATGAAACTTGTCATAATTATGGAGGGATCACCCAAAACCATCCCTTTAATATACAACCTGTTTATCATGTTCAAGTTCTTTATGATGATCCTGCTCCAGTTGTTATTAATGAGAAGAACTTTGTTTATGTGGAAAATGATGACACTTTTATGCATATGGATCATGATAAGAATTTTACATGTGATGGTTATATTGTGGATTTTATCAATGATGCTACTGAAAGTTTTTATGAAAAAGGGAGACATGGCTTCATATATCACAATAACATTGAATCTCCTCTCCTTTTGTTGAAATTTTTGAAGTTGCACCTATTTTGTCTTCCTATGCTAGTCAATTTATGCTTCATGGATTTATTTACTTACAAGATTCCAATGCATAGGAAGTGGGTTAGACTTAAATGAGTTTTATAGTTGCTTCTTGATGCTCCCTTATTGTGCTCCAACTCTCATTTTTATGTGAGCATCATCAAAATTACCATGCCTAGCTAAAAGGCTTTAAAGAAAAGCGCTTATGGGAGACAACCCATCATTTTATTTTCAGTATCTTTTCTTTTATTTGAGTCAAGAAGTTTGTTTACTTCTGTAGCAACTTCTTTGTATCTTTATTTTCTTGCAATGTTGTGCCAAGTAAGGTCTCTAGTAGAAAGTTTTTGCTATATTTGGATTTCTGCACAGGAAACAGATTTCTGTCTGTCACCGTTAAATTCGTCATTTATTCCAGAAGCGACGAAATGCTTTGAGATTTTGTGTGCTGAATCTTCATATATGTATGAAACTTTTTCTAGTTCAGTGATTTTCGATTTGAGCAACTCTAGTGCCTCGAAAAAATTCGTCTTTACAGACTGTTCAGATTTTGACAGATTCTGCCTTTTATTGTGCATTGCTTCTTTTGCGATGTTTATTTGGATCTTTTTGATTCTTTGAGCATCAGTGGCTGTAGCTAATGTTATAATGCATTAAGGTGTGCTTGTGTCACAGTAGAACTTGTGAATTTTTGGTTTATGCACTAACCCTCTAATGAGAATTACTTTGAGTTTGATGTGGTGGAAGTTTTCAAGTAAGCAAAAGGGACGATATGATGAGATCAAGAAGAGTGAAAAGCCTAAGCTTGGGGATGCCCCGGTGGGTCATCCCCAGCAAATTCAAGAAGACTCAAGCATCTAAGCTTGGGGATGCCCAAGGCATCCCCTTCTTCATCGACAAAACTATCAGGTCATCTCTAGTGATACTATATTTTTATTCCACTACATCTTATGTATTTTGCTTGGAGCGTCTGTTTTATTTTGAGTGTGTGTTTTAGTTTGCTTAATAAGTTGGATCCTAGCATTCTTGTGTGGGAGAGAGACACGCTCCGCTTTTTCATATGAATACTCTTGTGCTTCGCTTATATTTGTTGAGTATTCTTAGCTACTGTTTGTTTTCTAGTAAGCTCTCGCTTTTAGCATGTTATCTTGTTTAGAGCTGCTAGTTCTTTGTGTTAAGCTCTCTTGTGTTTCACTCTTATTTGTTAGAGAGTTGTTTTAGTTGCTTGGTTGATGTGTTAGATTGGAAAATGCTATGCTTGTGATAGTGGTATGAAATAGAGAAAAGCTGCATAGTCTTGTAGACCATTGTGTAGATAACTTGCTCCTCTTCAATTGTTTTGAGGTATTAAAATAACTAATGGTTAAAATATGTTGGTTAATGTTGTTAAGAGCTGATTAGTGAAGATGTGTTAGTAGAGCGTGGAGCCGTACTTTTCTGAACTAAAAACAACTTAAGTCAATAGTGCTTTAGTGTCGTGATTTCCTCTTAGTTGAAAAGAAGTTTCTAATGGTATAGTTACTGCAACGGTCGGGGAAGCCAACGGGGCACTTGTGTCGCCGCCACGATCCCTCTCGGGGTGTCTCTAACCATTTGTAAAACTTTGATACTGTTAGTTGTTTGCAATATACGACATGCTATGTGAGTTTTTGGTTTTTGGCACTTCCACCTCCATATTTTGCTAGCCTCTTCGGTACTTTGCATTGCCCTTTTTCACATTGAGATTGGTGCATACTTCGCAAGTACATCCAACCCCGTGGGAGATCTTCATCTTGTTCTCCTACACATAAGCCAACTATCTTCCTCAAAACAGCCACCATATCTACCTATCACAGCATTTCCATAGCTGTTCCGAGATACATTGCCATGCAACATCCATCATTTACATTACATGACTTTATGTCATTTTTACTTCATTACCATATAGTATTGCTTGACCATTTGAGTTAGTGTGATGCGTGGTTTTCCACATGTGTTACATCTTTTCCACACTACGCTCGGTCTTGCATATCCACCATACACCATGTATTAGTCTTTGAGTTTTGAGTACACCAAAAAGTGTGATGATCATCTTGTAAAATAGAGTGTTGCCTCTACCTGTGAGCATATTGAAAAGAGTCCAAAGTGGCCAATCAAAAGAGTCCAAAAGAGACCAATGAGAGAAAAATATAAAAGAGCCACAAAGGCCTCAAAAAGCAAAAAGCAAAAAAAGAGAAAAAGAAAAAAGAATATAAAATGAGAGAGGGGGCAACACTACTATCCTTTTATTCCACACTTGTGCTAGTAGCACCTACATCATTGTAGTGAGTTTTCATGCTTCATTAGTATAACTATGTGGGGACCAAACGTTATAGAACTTGGCTTGTATATTCCAACGATGAGCCTCCTCAAGTGAGCTCTAGGTCTTCATGAGCAAGCAAGTTGGATGCACCCCCACTAGTTCCATTGGAGAGCTTCCATTCATATAGCTCTATGTGCATCCGTTGCATGGCAATCACTACTCCTCATTCAGTGTCTACTACGGGACTTCCTCTTGTCTTGTGGTTACCTCTTCCACTGTTTGAGCCTTTCTTTTTGGCCTTCCAAACCCCCATTATTATTCTCTTTGCCATAACCTCATGGTGCCAAGCCTTCTTCTTGCTTGTATTAGTTGAGTGGACTACATAACAGTTGATAAGTTAAGTGGATGGATTAAGGACACTTGACTTGAGCTTGGCTATTTCTATTATTAACTGAATTTGATGCTTTGAAGATTGATTGACATTTTACATTGGAGACACAATTTACTATTCTTCTTTCTAAACCTTATGTATGGTTCCTTGTCTCCAACACGCTGATTCATGAAAAGTTCTAGCTTCTTTTAGCTAGCATTTGTTAATCATTGTTTGCTTAATGTCAACTATAGACAATTGTTTTGGATCACCTTATTCACATCATGTGCTTTGCATTGCTATGTTGATCTAGATTGTGAGTTAGCATGTCTCCTAAGAAATTATTTGTTATCGTTTTACCTACTCGAGGACGAGTAGAACTAAGCTTGGGGATGCTGATACGTCTCCAACGTATCTATAATTTCTTATGATCCATGCTTGTTTTCATACCATTTGCTACATGTTTTGTTTACATCTTATAGCATTTTTATGCATTTTCTGGAACTAACCTATTAACAAGATGCCACAGTGCCAGTTCCTGTTTTCTGCTGTTTTCCCGTTTCAGAAAAGTACTTAAGGAAATATTCTCGGAATTGGACGGGACAAAAAGCAGCAGTCTTATAATTCAATGGACTACACGGAGCCCGAAGGAGAGGACCTGGAGGGCCGTGGGCCGGCCACACCATAGGGTGGCGCGGGACCCATGCCTGCCGCGCCACCAGGTGGTGTGGGGCCCACGGGAGCCCTCCGACGCCGCCCTTTCGCCTATATATTGCCCCCGACGCATAAAACCTAGACGGACCCCGTCATATTCCAAAGAAACATCTGCAGCGCCGCCGCCATCGCCGACAAGTTTCGGGGGACAGAAGTCTCTGTTCCGGCACCCTGCCGGGACGGGGAAGTGCCCCCGGAGCCATCTCCATCGACTCCACCACCATCTTCATCGCCGTTGCTGACTCCCATGATGAGGAGGGAGTAGTTCTCCCTCGGGGCTGAGGGCCGTACCGGTAGCCATGTGGTCTATATCTCTCTCTCCCATGATGTGATCTATATGTGATCATGAGCTTTGCAATCTAGATGTTGTTATGTTACTCAAGTGGGCTTTATTTATGTGATCTCCGGAGACTCCTTGTCCCACGTGTGTAAAGGTGACAGTGTGTGCACCGTGTGGGTCTTTAGGCTATATTTCACAAGATACTTGTTCACTGATTTATTATTTGAGTTGGATGTCTCTATGAAATTGTGGTGTGTTAGTACCTCCTATGAATGCTCATGGTCCAGTGTGGGGTATTCATTAGTACTTGGGAATATATGTTTGAGGCGTGCTTTTGCATTCCTACACAATGAATTAGTGTTCGTTATCCAGCCGGAGAATACTTCGGAGTAGTATATTGAAGTGCTTATATTTATATTCAATTATGATTGCATTGTTGAGAGTGACCACTGGTGAAAGTATGATCCCTAGGCCTTGTTTCTAAGCATTGAAACACCGTTTACAACAAGTTCTGCTACATGTTTGCTTGCTGCCATTTTTATTTCAGATTGCAATTACTACTTATAATCATCCATATTACTTGTATTTCACTATCTCTTCGCCGAACTAGTGCACCTATACATCTGACAAGTGTATTGGGTGTGTTGGGGACACAAGAGACTTTTTGTATTGTGATTGCAGGGTTGCTTGAGAGGGATACCTTTGACCTCTACCTCCCTGAGTTCGATAAACCTTGGGTGATTCACTTAAGGGAAACTTGCTGCTGTTCTACAAACCTCTGCTCTTGGAGGCCCAACACTGTCTACAAGAATAGAAGCGTGTGTAGACATCAGTATGACGGGCGGGCCATATCTGTCGGAGGCTCAGGCCGGACAGTGTCCGGCACCGCGAAGGCAGCCCCCAAAGTTGGAGGCCCTGTTCGTGGTGCCGGACAGATTTTGGGCCGGATAAAGGCTTTGCGAACCCCCGGTGTGGACTGTTTTTCTGTCCGGCGCCCTAAACGAGCTTTACAACCCCCTATGGAGATGCTCTTATAGAAGGATCCAAAACTCTAAATCCAGCAGGAAAGTTCAAAGTACAAAACACCCTAACCATAATAAAAGTTACACCAAGATACCATCTTTTCATAGCAAGTGACCAACTCACCACTATTATCGCTCCTCTACCGAAGGCGGAATGACTTTCTTGATTATAGTCGGGAAGTGTTTGTGCGTGCCCTAAGAACCAGCGCGCCAGAACCGAAGACATCGGTATTGAAAGCTCCAATCAGTATGATTTTTCTCATACCAAATGTGCAACACACATAGATAAACAAGATTCACCACTCCAAAGGAGTAGCGGCTAGACCGCCAGACGATTATTACCCGCCCTCCTCAACGCAATCGATGGATAGACTGCTAGACGATTATTACCCGCCCTCCTCAACGCAACCGGTGGATGTGGAAACGCGCAAACCTTATTATTTTTTCGCACGACGCCACCATACCCATGCCGCGTGGCCACCTGGCTGCCTCTGGCGCACATCTTTTGACTCTGTGGCTTATTTTCCTTATCTTGATCGACTGAATTTTCTGTAATTTTTCTGAGTCCTGTAAATTGGGTATTTATTCGGATGATTTTTCCTCATTTTCCTGGTGCGTTCTCCCCTTCATAATTGTAAAACATGTAAAATAAGTAAAACAAAATTTGAATAATACTATAATATGAAATGTATCTATGAATAAGTGAAAAATATGATGTAAAATAGTGATGCAAAGTGAACGTATCACCTGGACAGGGGCGACGCGGGGCTCCTCGCGAATTAAAATGGGGGGGGGGGGGGGAGGATTTCACTTCCCAGGCCTTTTTTATCTTGTTTAATAACCAAGTCTGGTCCTCAAGATAAATTACATGAGTATCAGAAAGACCTCATGAAAGTACAAATAGGAACCTAAATTCGCATAGTTGAACTTAAATGTTGGATTTGTACATCCACTCCCCCAACCAATTGAGTTAGGCTCACTCGGGTAAGGGCATGAATGTTGGTTTGTGGTCCCTTCCTTTTTTTTTCTTTGCGTTTCGTTTTGACTCAACTAAGCCGAGAGATATGAACCAACATGCTACCCTTGATCGTCAAGTTTATTTTCATTTGCCCATTATCCATAAATGATGAATCAAAGTGAGGTGTTGCACCGGTGAATTAATGAAATGTTATCAAACTCAACACTTATGGTACACCTGATATTTCAAAACTAGGAGTACTTGAAAAGGGTCTGTATGTAATGGCAGATCCATGGCCAACCATATATGTGATCAAGGGGAAGCTTTGTACAAGGTCAAAATATTCAAAGTCGAAGTTAAGATAAGAATGAATTGTTGCCCAATATTCAGTGCATAGTGAACCTCAGTAGAATAGCGTGGCCGAGTATCAAAACTGCTCATTTATGGATATGTTGCAAAGCTTGCTCAGTCATGTAATTTAGTAAGATAATAAAACGACTGCAGACCTTTCCAATCTTGCTTCTACAAAATCAGCACCAAAGATACCTTAAAATGTGGTCGGGATTTTTTTTTTTTTTTTGAACAACGAAGGACCCAAAGGGTCCACACTCCAGAGCCAGAGCTGCATTAGTTGGTGGGTATACAGATTACAAAGCGGACCTCTAATGAAAGAAAAATTGGAGTCAAGTCCTCAACTTTTACATAAATGACCCTCGGAAGATTTTTTTTTTAGAAATGAACAGAAGATTGTTGGGAAATAAACTAGCTTAAATTATTCACGTGTGTGGGATTTGTCTCGCAAAAGTAAAAAAATCAATGCACAACTCAAAAAAAATTGATCCGAAAATAACACTTGTTTATTTGTTGGATACCCTCAGAAGAGTACATACGGGCAACTTGTTGGATCATGGGTGATATTTCCTAACTGAAATAAATAAAAAAAACTTAGCGCGCCTTGGTCGATGGCGGTATAATATGCTATATAATCAATACAGACTGCCAACTGTCCGCGGCATGTACGGAGTAACACGCTAATGATAGAACTGTACACGAGTAGTAGGTGTCAGTATATTTTATTTTACTACACACAAAAAATGTCACAAGCGACAATTTTCTTCTCCCGAGCACTTTTTTTTGGGGATTCTTCCAAGCACATGTTAGCCTGACCGCACGTCGATAATCAGTCAATGAGTATTAACTATCACGGATTGATCGAGACACAGAAGATTAACGACAATATTAGTCAGTCAGTGAGTATTAACTATCACGGGTTGATCAAGACACGGGTGGTTGGCCTAGTCACTAACGACAATATTTATGTACTCGGCCACAAGACATCTACAGTACGCTTCAACAGATGCTCTCATCGTTTGTGCCGTTGGGTAAGAAATAATCGAAAGAAAAGAACTATTGCCACTTGATCTAGCTTTGTGTATATTTTAGGGTGATGTTTTGGCATCTAGAGTATATGCTCCCTTTTTTTGAATGCTTTCTTACGTCTTTACATTCTACGTGCTCGCCAAGTCATTTTACGGAAAATCAATATTTTTTGTGTCGTGTGTAAAAAAGACAAAATTATGTACTATTAGCAAAGGCTTTTTAGATATTTTTTCGTCTTTTTACATAGGGAATAGAAAAAATCGGGTTTCTGTGAAACTTGGTGTATGTCGAGCACTTCGCCCCATATTTTGTTCGATTTTTTTTTACAATTTAGAATGTTTATTTTGTGACAGAAACATGTGCTCCCATGTGAAAAGCATTTTACCCCTTAAGTGTGTTTTGATGTTTAATGGAAATATAATGATGTTTAACCCTTTGGTTAAACACGCTAGGTATATTCGAAGAAATAAGATAATGGAAAAGTGGAGCCCTCATAGTATGGAGAAAAGAAAGCGGGAAGCTGGCGTTGTTTTCGTTTCGGTTCGTAGCTAGTTTCCATACTATCAAGAGGAAGAGGGGGTATATAGAGGTGGTGGAAATGATCGGTTGTACCTCCCTTCCACTATATAGCCTTGCTTAAAAATCCCTAAGGGGTCGTTTGGATCCCATCATTTATATGGAATTCATTTTCAGATTCCATGCTCAATCTTTTTGGATGTTATGGAATTCGAATGTCATTTCATTTGGAATTCTAGAGAATGTCTTTGCTATGTTAAGTCAATTCTTGTCCCTAACCCTGTCATTTGTCTGGAATTCATTTCATTTGGTCCAAATGAAATGAAATGACGGGTGCCAAACGGGCCCTAAGGAATCTGGAGTTGTGGAGCCTTTTCCCTGGCCGAATATTCATACCGGACTATCCGGGCCTGTGTCCGGGCAACCGGACATATGTCCGGGGCCTGCCCGGTGTCTGTCCAGGTCCGTGGAACTTGTGTCCATGGGTTGGACTTCCTCCAAAATTGTCCTGGACATAAATTCCTTGTGCCCCGGACATAATGGTCTCCAGGCTGGACATATCCACGTTGCTCTCCAGACTTATCCGGGCTAAGCCCCTCAGAGTGTACGGGCTGGTATGCTGCTTGCAACGTGACCGACCGAACATGTATGAGTCTGGATCGACTGTCCGGGGTGGCAATAATTGCCCCCAACGGCCAGATTCCCTCACCCAGAATAAAAAGCATCTTCTCCTTCCTTTGGAGTGTGCCCGACCCAAAACTCTCTCTCCATCATGTTCGGCCACCTTCAAGCTAAAGGATCTCTCTCCCTAGCCACTCAAAGTCTTTGATCTTTTGGGGATTGGGGGAGAAAACCTAGATCTACAATCTCCACCAAACTGATTTGTTTCCAATGTTCTAATCACCTGTGAATCTTGTTACTCTTGTGTTCCTTGGAACCCTAGACGGAAGTTGGTTATCTGAGCTTCACCCTGGTGCAAGAAGCGGGAGTTTGTTGGAAGCCTCCATTTTGATTGTGGAGTAGCCCTAACCTTGTGTATAGGTTTGGTCAATCCTTCAAGTCAATCTCATTAGTGGATTGGGTGTTGATGACGTGAAACCACACGTTCGTTGGGAGACCCCAAGAGGAAGGTATGATGTAGTGCAGCAGCAGTTTTCCCTCAGTAAGAAACCAAGGTTATCAAATCCAGGAGGAATTAGAAGTGCTCAGAAGGTTGTCAGCTGCACGCGCAGCGCAACACGAGTGCCGACGTGGAACCTGCACACAACACAATCAAACTACTTTGCCCTAACGAAACAGGAAGGTTGTCAATCTCCCCGGCTTGCTGAAATGATTAAACGTATGGCGTGGAAAATAAATGTAAATGCAAAAAGTGGACAGTGAGCAAATGATGGTGGAATGTGGTGTATACGGTGTTTGTTTCAGTGTAAAAAATGGACCGGGGTCCACAGTTCACTAGTGGTGTCTCTCCATAAAAGATAACTAACATGCTGGGTAAACAAATTACAGCTGGGCAATTGACAAATAATGAATGCATGACAATGCAAATATATGACAAGATGATTACTATGAGATTTAATTGGGCATTACATCAAGATACATAGACCGTTTTCCAACAGCATCTATGACTAATAATCCACCGCCAGGTTAACATCCGTGTCCCCCGTTGGTACTAAGTTGCAAGCAACAGATAATCGCATTAAGCAAAGTGTGTAATGTAAACAACACAAATGACTGTAGACATAGCATTGTTGTTTTATCCCTAGTGGCAACAACACATCCACAACCTTAGATGTTTCTGTCACTCACCCAGATTACTGGAGGCATGAACCCACTATCGAGCATAAATACTCCCTCTTGGAGTTAAAAGTATCTACTTGGCCAAAGCATCTACTAGTAACAGAGAGCATGGAAGATCATAAACAACATATAAAGATAGATTGATAATCAACTTGATCATAGTATCAATATTCATCGGATCCCAGCAAACACAGCATGTAGTATTACAATAAGATGATCTTGATCATGTTAGGCAGCTCACAAGATCTAAACATGATAGCACAAAGAGGAGAGACTACCATCTAGCTACTGCTATGGACCCGTAGTCCAAGGATGAACTACTCACACATCACTCCGGAGGCAGGCATGGTGATGTAGAGCCCTCCGGTGATGATCTCCCCTCCGGCAGGGTGCCGGGAAGAGCTTCAGGAACCCTCCCGAGTAGGGTTTGACGACGGCGGCGGCTCTAGAACTTTTCGTGGAATATGACTCGGGTACTTAGGGTTTTCGGGGCAGGAGGAATAAATAGGCGAAAGGGCGGTGTTGGAGGGCACCCGAGGGGCCACACCACCCCTCGGCGTGGAAGGAGGTGGGGCCGCGCCGAGCCCTGGTGAGGGCACCCCCTGGCGCCTCTCTGGCTCTCCTTCGGGCTCCGTGGATGTTTCGGTGAAATATTGATGTCCATTGATTTTCGTCCAATTCCGAGGATATTTCCTTAATAACTTTTCTGAAAAGGAAAAACAGCAGAAAACATGAACTGGCACTGTGGCATCTTGTTAATAGGTTAGTACATAAAAATGTATAAAAATGCTATAAAGTGTATGCAAAACATGTAACAACGGGCATAATATCAGCATGGAACATCAAAAATTATAGATATGTTTGCAATGTATCAGGTGTTTCCCTCACGGGGGAGGAGGCTCAAGGAGAATAGGGTGAGCACAACCAGGCGTTGGAGTGCCTTAGTGGCTCCACACCCCTCCAATGAAGACGTACTTCCCATGGGTAGGAACTTTGGAATTACATCCTCGTGTCCACCATTGCGGTTACCTCTTTCCTTTACTATTTATTTTCTAGTTGTGCATTGTACTTTGTATCGTATCAATATAGGTCATTCACCTAGCTAGTTTCACATCTAGAGAACCTTGTGTTTAATTGTTTCCCCTTAAAAAGAAAAGGATTAAAATTTGGTAGTCACCTATTCACCCCCCCCCCCCCTCCAGCCGACCATATCGATCTTTCACCACGTGCCGAAGTTAATTTCATGCACTCACTCCATTGATTAATATAAGACCTTTTAGTTTTTCCTATGTATCTAGATGCATTTTAGTGTGTATGTTAAATCATTTTAGTATGTAGTCAATATTGAAATAGCTAAAAGGTCCTACATTAGTGAACGGAGGAAGTATATCTTTTGCAATTTAGTTTATTTTTACCACTGGTCTAGATAATGTGGGCCCAATGAGTGTGCTTTCCTCCTCTGGGGTTTATTGGGCGCGTAAAGTCCCGCAGCGTGACCAAGGTGCGAGTTAGTGATCGATTGCAGATTTGCCTCTCCGCTAATTAATATGATAGGGTTGCAGAATTTGCTCTCCATCCTTTATATCAATTAGAGACATTACAACTGAGCATGTTCAAACTAGCTGACTAGAGACACCAATCATGGCTGCAAGTTTGTATGCAGTTGTCCTATGAAGAAGAATGAGAACATCAATATCAATATCATATTTTAGCTTATGCTTTGTTTTTCTTCTTCTTCACGTCCAAAGTGTGTATTATATGTGCTAGTTTGCATTGAGATCACGCACTGTCGATGCACTTAAGTTGCTCAACAGAAGTACACCACCGAATACACATTCAAAGTTTCACTGTAAGGTTAAAACGATCACAAATACCACAAGTATTTATGTGAAATTTAAATCAAATTTATCTAAAGTTTAATGTTCGCGTTCTTTCTGCCTCCTTGTGTTCTGTATTGGGGCCAGGAACTTGCTCCGTGTGTTTGTTCCTAGGTTTCTCGTTGGGTTTACTAACTTCTTGGATTTTTTGTTCCTGACCTGGATGATGTTTTCAAATTCTTCTACTATAGTGGTGGTGGTGGTGATGAAGGGGTGCTTCTAGTAGCCGAGCACATGTTTACCCATGGAACAAGAGCTTCAAATCCCATAATAGGATCAGCAACATAAGTTTATGCGACAATAGTTTCAAATCCATGACGACCATGTTTTCAAATTCTTCTGCTTCATTTGCATATTCAATGTAAAATTCTTTGTTGTTTGTGTCTTGCCCTCTCTTCCTTTTCTGATGCCAATATGATTTGATTTTATTATTTAGTTTACTTATCCTAGAGTTGAGTTTCAAGATACAAGTATATAAAATGTAAAAAATATGAGAACTAGTGTAACAAAAAAAAACAAAGGCACACATACCAAACTGACATTGTTAAGTTGGAGTCATCATCTTGCGGTTCTGCTTCATTTCCTTCACCATTTTCTTCAGAATTTTCCGCACTCCATTGCTCCTCTCCTCAAAATTGTGGATGCACTTCATTGTTACAATTCCTTAAAATATGCCCTACTTCTCCACATATTTTACACTTTCGTTTCATGGTAGGTTTACACCATTTGCACTTGTTCTAATTATGTTCTTCCTTGGCCTTCCAAGTTCTCTGGTCAGAACTGGAGCGCTTAGGTTGAATCATGGATCAACGATGATCCGTTATTCTTTTCCCAACAAATCAGACATGTTCTCAGCATATGTTGCATTAAAATTGGAAATACATAAAAATTCAGACACATACAGATCAACTTTTCCCTCGTCACCTCCCATGTAGTCCAGAAAAAACATGGCATGTATATATGGTTGGCCATGGATCTGCCATTACCTATAAGTACATATCCTATTTTTAAATGCACCTCTCTTTCTTTGGTGTCGGTATATATCAACTCAGACTCATATCTCGAGGTGTTTAATACATTTCATATTCAACGTTTTTACCTTTAGCATGTAAAGACTTGATCACACATGGAATGATGACATGGCCTTTATATTTTGAACCTGCAGTTTTTTTATGCAATTTCATCTCTATCATTTTCATATGTCTGATCTTGTCAAATATTTCACACACCATAAGACATTTTAATGACTTAAGCATTGAAGCACACTGACGAGGTTAGGGCTCGGCAAATCCCTGGGTCGAGTACCCCGGATTGATTGAAGGGAAGGAAGATGAACGTTGGTGATCACGACGGCTAACAGGGGGCGATTTACCCAGGTTCAGGCTCCCGGAGGATAACACCCTACTCCTGCTTGTTTGGAATTATGATCAAGGTGGCTACAATGGCGAGATGGCAATCTCGCTAAGGTTCGCGATGGCGGCTATGAGTATGAGCGTATGTGTTTGCGTTTCCCTAGACGAGGGACCCTCCCAGCCTTTATATGATAGGCTGGGTCTCGGGTGAACGGTGCTGATGGCACGTACAGGATGATCAAGCTGATGACCTAACGTCGACTACCTTGGGCCGCACATCATCCTTCTTGGGCCTTCCTTGGGCCTTCCTTGGCGTGACCCAGGTACCACCACCGTGGGGTACTCGAAAGGTAACCCCACAACAGTAGCCCCCGAGTGCTTAGTCGAATCGTAGAATCGGGTAAAGGACTCCTTCCTTCCGGGCACGCCACCAGGTTCCTGAAAGGAACAAATAAAATGGTCGACTCCGGCCGTTCAGGGCTTATGGAGGATTCCTTAGTCGAAATATCGACTGCAGGGTAAAAACTGCGAGTATTGCTTTGGTCGGTAATTTTTCGACTGCGACTGTTCTGAGTCATTCGGGAGCGCGAACAGCGCTCCCGATGGGAGTAGCCCCCGAGATTAAGCTGAATTGCTTGCAATTGAGGTTAAACTCAATTTTTCCTTCAGTCGAAAAGCCCGCTCCCGATGGGAGTGAAGAAGGGACTCGGATTGACGGAGTCGCAACTTGCTTTGCATGACTTACTTTGTACTCGGCCGGTTTGGCTTACTGCTTAAGCTTGCTCAGCTCGTGGAGCTTACTGTATTTCTTTTGCAGTCGAATGGACTTGTCGAGTCGACTCAGCTCTTAGAGCTTACTGTATCTTTGTTGCACCTGAATGAACTGTCCGGGTGCTCCATCAGCCCACTGGCTTGCTACGCCTCCGCGAATGACGTCAGTGCTGACGTTTTCGGCGTGCTCTGCGTCCGATGGGACGTGACAGGGTGGTCCCGGTGTCAGTATTTGACTGATTTGACCACCGGGCGCGAAATTTTCGCGGCGTGATGATGGCGCCTCGATTCCCGCGCGTAGTGGGCGGCGTGGCCGGCGACGGTTGCTATCTCCGCGCGACACGTGGACGGCCAGATGTTGTCTCGAATTGCCGCTTCGTTGAGGACGGCCAGGATGAACTGACCCCGCGGTCTATAATTTTCACCGCGGTGGGGAACAGTTCATCCATCCCCATTTCGCCGTCGTCTCCACTGCTCTCTCCTCCATTGCTGCCCTTGCGCCCAGTTCTCCAGAGCTTTCTCCACTCTCCTGAGCGAAGATGGGCTTGAAAAGAGCGAAGACCACCGAGGGCACCGCCGCCGCTGCCGATGCGGGCATGAAGAAGGTGGACGGCGACTGGGTAAAGTCGTCGGTGAAGAAGACCGATCTCGAGAGCCTCCGCGCGCAGGGGCTGCTGCCGCCGGCGAACCAGGCGGCCGTGCGTGCTCTGGGAAAAGAGGTAATCCCCTCCCCTCGCGATGGGGAACGCGTCTGCTTCGTGGAATTCCTTCCACGGGGTTTTGGGTTCCGCATCCACGATTTTGTTCGTGGTCTCATGTATGCTTATGGGATTCAGATCCATGATCTGACTCCCAATAGTGTCTTGAGCATCGCGAGCTTTATCGTGCTCTGCGAGTGCTTTTTGAGAATCTCTCCCAACTGGCTTCTCTGGAAGTCGCTGTTCCTCGTTCGCAGGAACGCTGGGAAGTCGAAGCAGGTCTTCCCAGTCGGCGGCTTCGGCATCCAAGTGCGTGGCGACACCACGTACTTCCAAATAAAGAAGTCCGACTCCATCCAGAACTGGCGGAAGAAATGGTTCTATGTCAAGTGCGACCAAGAAGGCCTTCCTGACTTCGCAGCTGATCGCGCGTTGCAGAAGACGAATGCGTGGACGCACCCACTGTCGAAGGAAGACAGGGAGGCGACCAAACCGCTGCTGGCGCTCCTCCGCGATCTTCTGAAGACCCTTGGGCGCGAGACAGGTGGGGTGCATCTGATTGCCACCTTCTTCAGGCTTCGGGTGCAACCGCTCCGTTCTCGCGTCCACCCGATGTGGGCGCACGAAACCGGCGATGAACTTGACGACGAAGAAGTCGAGTCGAAGGTGAGGAGCATCACCAGCCTCCGAGCCGCCGATACGTGCAACGTGAAGTGCCCGGTGAAGCCGTATGGGCCGAACAACCCTGTGCCTGAGGTAAGCTTCCTTTTTGTTGTGCTTCTGTCTTGTATGTTCTGTCGAAATTTTCTTTTGTCTGACCCGAATTTTTGACAGGGTCGCTCCAGCTTTGTCAGCCTTCCTCCGCTGATGGAGAACGGTCCTCACGAAGAGGCAGAGATCTTGAAGGAGGACGAGGATGATGACGATGAACTTCCTTCCGCTAACTCTCCGAGCGAAGAGGTGGAGGAGGATGATGAAGACGAAGAGCCGCTGCAGAAGCGGCAAAGGCGAAAGAGTGGCGAGTCTGCTTCGACTTCGTCACCCGCAAAGAAAGTGGAGGTGGAGGACGTGGACGAGGCGAGCGAGTCGTCCTCGGGTGCCAGGCACACGAGCGACCCGACAGAGCCTTTGGTCGTGCCTCCCCTTAGCTCTGCGCCACCGACTGGATTCGCGAGGATGCCCTCTGTCTCCCTGGGCAGCGATGATGATCAGGACGTCACCAGGTTAGTCTTGAAACCATCACCTTGTTCTGTCGAGTGCCCTTTTTGCCTTTGCGAGTATCTGAATTGAATTATCTTGTTGCAGCAACCGTACTGGCGCTGTTGGTTCTTCGCCTCCAGAGATGGAGCACACTTCTGCTCCCGTGTTCGAGCAGACCGCGAAGGCGACCGAAGAGGAGCCACAGGCGGGTGACGCGTCGACCTTGAAGGCTTCGACTTCCTCCGTGCCAGAGAAGACTGTTGATGCGACCTCGGTGGACGCTGGATTGCTTGAGCATGTAAGTGAGCTTTACCTCAGTCTGCAAGATCTGTATCGGGTGCGCGAACAGTGCTCCCGATGGGAGTAGCCCCCGAAGATGTGCGTGACTAGAATAGTCGGGCACAGATTGATGTCTTGTTCTTTCCACAGCCGTTTTGTCGCCAGCTGATGGAGGGAGCCGCAGCCTTCGTGCGAATGGAGAAGGAAAAGGATCGACTCCACGCTGCTTTGGAGCAAGCTAACAGTAAGTACTAACCCTTGTTCGAGAGGTGCTGTGACTATCTTCATTGTTGACTTTGCTCCGGTGATCCGCAGGCGAGAAGGAGAGCATGGCGAAGCGGGTCGCGGAGCTGGAGAAATCCCTGGCAGCAGATGCGAGGAGTTGAGTCGCCGTCGTCAACACGGGTGCGATTGGCTTGCGGATGATTTCGCGACGCGAAGGCGTGGCTGACGTAGTCGGAGTCGATGTAGATCTTGGCCTTGCCCGCGACGCGACCAAGGTAGTCGGAGTAGACTTGATCCGCGCAGGGGTCACCGCCAATGCGATCTCCTTGGCAGCCGGAGGTGCGGGTGTCGTGGTCGCGTTGGGCGCGATTTTTGCCATGGGGGCCATTGGTGCAGTCGAGGCGGGCGCGATCTTCGCGGCAGTCGAAGACGCGATCGCCGTAGTCGCGGTAGATGCGATCACGGCAGGTGATGATGCAGTCGTTGTAGTCGTAGCAGATGCGATCTTCGTGACAGTCGAAGACGTGGTCGCTGCATTCGCAGCAGATGCGATCTCCACGGCAGGTGAAGGCGTGGTCGACGTAGTCGATGCAGACGCGGGTGTCACCTCCGCGCGTAGCGCGGCCACCGTAGATCGGAGTGTTCCGTAGCTGTTTATGAGGTAACGCATGGTACCAAAGGTGATCCACGTACCTTCACTCAGTTCAGCGTACGCCGAGCGATGAGCCGGCAGGTGGCTGACGTACTCGAGGGAGCTGGACCGGACTGGCTCCCTGGTGCAGGCGTCGGTCTTCAAGGTTGATGGAGCCGGAGCGACCATGGTTCCAACGCTCGTTCTTTCCCACAGGCGGCGCCAATTGACGAGGTTAGGGCTCGGCAAATCCCTGGGTCGAGTACCCCGGGTTGATTGAAGGGAAGGAAGATGAACGTTGGTGATCACGACGGCTAACAGGGGGCGATTTACCCAGGTTCAGGCTCCCGGAGGATAACACCCTACTCCTGCTTGTTTGGAATTATGATCAAGGTGGCTACAATGGCGAGATGGCAATCTCGCTAAGGTTCGCGATGGCGGCTATGAGTATGAGCGTATGTGTTTGCGTTGCCCTAGACGAGGGACCCTCCCAGCCTTTATATGATAGGCTGGGTCTCGGGTGAACGGTGCTGATGGCACGTACAGGATGATCAAGCTGATGACCTAACGTCGACTACCTTGGGCCGCACATCATCCTTCTTGGGCCTTCCTTGGGCCTTCCTTGGCGTGACCCAGGTACCACCACCGTGGGGTACTCGAAAGGTAACCCCACAACACACACCGCTAGGTTGTTTTTTACATAGTCCACCTTGCATATTTCATTGAATTTGGTTCTTGACCACAAAGTTTTGTGATGTGATTACATATATTTCTGCACCCCGGAACTTATGCTTCCTCAAGCTTGATGTGTATGATGCTTGCCATCGGTTATCATCATAAAATTTTCCCTTCAAGTTTCTTGGCAAAATTATATGCAAGATTTCGCATACATTCCCTATGCTCCACTCTAGAACACAAGAATTGTTGTAGTATCTAAACCCTTGCAAGCATCTGTGTGTATAACCAAACTTATGGGTGCCCTATAATTAAGATCACACAATTTCTGTATAAACCAACTCCAAACTGGACACTGACTCTGTCTCCGGCACACCAAAAGCAACTGGAAAAGGACAAAGGGTGTGAATTAACTGCACAAGCAGCTACAAATTATATATCCTTTCCATCTTCCATTTAGAGCATCTTCATCCACCCAAATACGGCCTGCATGCACATAGAAACCCCTGTCAGCAAGCACTTAAGAGATAAAAAACCCTCTTCAAGCATTCTTTCTCCTTTATATCCCCTCTCAATTTGAATTGTACAGTGTGATGATTGATATGACGCTCTCTGGACCTTCCATTTCCACCTCAGCATTGTATGTGTACAACGACTAAAAACTTGTGTCCCATTTTAAACTGTTAATATTGTCAAGAGCCAATTCTTTACCATTATGTCCTATCGTAAGGTATGACCATTTTATGATGCTCAACTAGTCTTTCTTTCAAGGAAAGTGGACCAAGGGATGGTTGATACGTCTCAAACGTATCTATAATTTTTTAGTGATCCATGCTAGTTTTGTGTTATTGTCACATGTTTTTTACTGTCATTTATATCATTTTTATGCATTTTTTCGGACTAACCTATTGACAAGATGCCAAGTGCCAGTTCCCTATTTCTACGGTCTTTTTGTTTCAGAAATTTACTTCTGGAAATATTCTCGGAATTGGACGAAAATTTACGGAGAATTTTCATTTGCCACGACAAAGTACCAGTCCGAAGGAGAGCCGGAGGGGAGGCCCACAGGGCAGAGGCGCCACCCTGCCGCGGCCTGGGGGTCACCCGCGGGTGGGGCCCGCCCCTGCCCGTGGGACCTCACCTCGGCCCCCTCCGACGCCTATAAATTGCCTTTTACCCTAAAAACATCGAGGCGGCCATTATTTTCCAGAAACTCGACCCCGACGCACCGTCATCGAAAACCTTAGTTCGGGGTCCAATCTGAAGCTGATCCCGGCACTCTGCCGGAGGGGAGATCGATCCCGGAGGGCTCTTCATCGTCATGCCTTCCTCCGGGATGATTTGTGAGTAGTCTCACCTTGGACTACGGGTCCATGGCAGTAGCTAGTTGGTAGTCTCTCTCTCTTGTGCTTTATGTCTTATGATCTTCTGAGCTGCCTAACATGATCAAGATCGATTATTGTAATGCTATGTGCTGTGTTTGCTGGGATCCGATGGATTATGAAGTTATGTTCAGATTGTGCATGATTCGTATATGAGTAATTTATGTTCTTGCATGCTCTACGATGTGCGTAGTTACTTTGGCCAAGTGATTGTGTGCATCTCCAAGAGAGGGTATTTATGCTAGATAGTGGGTTCATGCCCCCTTTTGTTCCTGGGCACGAGTGACAGAAACGTCTAAGAGCGAGGTTGTGCTGTTGCTACTAAGGGTAAAACAGCGGTGTTAATGTCTATTTTGATATTAGTATTGCTTACTTCATGCACTTTACTTAATGCAATTGTCTGTTGCTTGCAACTTAATACCGTTGGGTGACAGGCTGGATAGCGATCCCACGGTAGAATTTTTAGACAAAAATGCAGTTGGACTCAACGGTCTTTGTTCCTTGTCATGATGCCTCCATAAATATTATCATGTCCTTTTTGTCATAGCTAAATTGGGTTTGTGTCATGATCTTGTCAATTGCCTAGTTGTAATTCGTTCACCCATCACATGCATATTTTATTTACTTGAGAGACTCCACTAGTGAACCCATGGCCCCCAGTCCATCTTTTTACATTGTTTACAACCTCATTTACTTGCTTTTAATCATCATTACTTCTCTTGTCACTTTTCATATTTTATCTATTTCATCATACAATTAACCGCTTTGTTTTCTGCGAGACCGGAAAGATTGACAACCTTTCCGCCGTTGGGGGCAAAGTATTTTGGTTGAGTGTGTGCAGGTCCACGTCTGTTGAAGGTCAAGCGCCAGAGATCTTTAACATTCACCTCGTTGTTGATTTCAAAGTCCTACTGGTTCGATAAACGAGGGAAAACTGCTACTAGCTACAATTCCGCCTTCGCTTGGGGCACCACCCAACTTATCAATATCTACCATCAAGCAGTTTTCTGGCGCCGTTGCCGGGGACTTTGGAGCTACAGCAAGGGGAGTCTCACACTCTCAATCTCTTTACTTTGTTTTTGTCTTGCTTGATTTATATCTCGTTTAGTTTATTTTCCTGTTTCAAAATTTTAAAACCCAAAAAAATTAGTGTAGTCTTTATTCCTGTCTTGTTATTTTATCTTATCGTTATGTCTTCTACTGAAAACACCAAGTTATGTGACTTTACTAGCACTAATAACAATAATTTCATATGCTCTCCAATTGCTCCGCCCGCTACTAAAGCGGAATCTTATGAAATTAAGCCTGCCTTGCTAAATCTTGTTATGAAAGAGCAATTTTCTGGTGCTAGTACTGATGATGCCGCCTCTCATTTAAATAACTTTGTTGAGTTATGTGATATGCAAAAGTATAAAGAGGTACAAAGTGACATCATAAAACTGAAACTTTTCCCTTTCTCTTTGAGAGGGAGAGCAAAAGAATGGTTATTGTCTTTGCCTAAAAATAGCATTGATTCTTGGATTAAATGCAAAGATGCTTTTATTGGAAAATATTATCCACCTGCTAAAATCATACAACTAAGGAGTAACATTATGAACTTTAGACAATTTGATAATGAACATGTTGCTCAAGCTTGGGAGAGAATGAAATCTATGGTTAAGAATTGTCCCACGCATGGATTAACTATGTGGATGGTTATCCAAACTTTTTATGCAGGTTTGAATTTTCCTTCAAGGAACCTTTTGGACTCGGCTGCGGGAGGCACCTTCATGTCCACAACATTAGGTGCAGAAACTAAACACTTGGATGAGATGATGACAAATTATTCACAATGGCACACCGAACGAGCTCCAAGTGGTAAGAAGGTAAATTCTGTTGAGGAAATCTCCTCTTTGAGTGATAAGGTTGATATGATTATGTCTATGCTTGCTACCAATCATTCCAATATTGATCCTAATAATGTCCCACTTGCTTAATTATTTGCCCAAGAAAAGGATCAAGTTGATGTTAATTTTCTTAATAGAAACAACTTCAATAATAATGCTTATCGAAATAATTTTGGTGGTAACAACTATAAGCCTTATCCTCCCAATAATGGCAACTTTTATGGTAATTCCTATGGTAATTATTATAATCCTAATAAGAATGTGTTCTCTTATCTTGAAAATGTTTTAAAAGAATTTATCACTTCGCAAAAAGCTTTCAACAAAACTGTCGAAGAGAAGTTGGAAAAACTGGATAGTCTAGTCTCTAAAGTAGATGTTCTTGCTCATGATGTTGAAATTTTGAAAATTAGAACCACTCCAAATCAAGACAAACATACTGAATCTTTAAATGCTATCTCTCTTCAAATTAATGAAAATGAAAGGATGATGGCTCTCTTGAAAGCTAGGTGGGCTAGAGAGGCTGAAGAAGCTAGAATTGCTTAAATGAATAGGAAAACTGTTAAAGTTTATACTATCCAAACCACTAAAGAGGATCCTCCTAGTTTATTTAAAGATGATGAAATTGATTTTGATAATTTCAATCTTACTGAAGTCATTAAGTTCCTACAAAAAACTTGCTAAGACACCGGATGCTAGTAAAATAAATCTTGCCTTTACCAAACACATTACCGATGCTCTTATCAAGGCTAGGGAAGGAAAACTAAAGCTTGAAACCTCTATCCCTAGGAAGTTATAATATGGTTGGGAACCCACTATTAAGATGAAAATAAATGACTTTGATTTCAATGCTTTATGTGATCTTGGTGCAAGTGTTTCTGTTATGCCTAAAAGTTTCTATAATATGCTTGATTTAAATCCTTTGGAAGAATGCTATTTAATTGTTCATCTTGTTGATTCTTCTAAAAATAAACCTTTGGGTAGATTTGATAATGTCCCTTATTGTTTTTTAATGATAATTATGTTCCCGTTGATTTTATTGTTATGGATATTGAGTGCAATGCTTCTTGTCCTATTATTTTGGGAAGACCGTTTTTTGAGAACTGTTGGTGCTATTATTGATATGAAAGAGGGAAATATAAGGTTTCAGTTCCCCCTTAAAAAAGGGATGGAACAATTCCCTAGAAAGAGAAAGAAGTTTCCTTTTGAATCAATCATAAGGTCAAGCTATGCTCTTGATGTTGCAAAGGCCTCCGAAAAAACTTGATATTTGGCATTGCGGCTAGCTAAAAGGCGTTAAAGAAAAGCGCTTGTTGGGAGGCAACCCATCTTTTATTTTCAGTTTGATTTTTGATTTTCTTGAGTTATGAAGTTATTACCTCTGTAGCAACTTCATTGTATCTTTTTCTTTTGGTTTTTTGTGCCAAGTTTAGCCTCTAATGCATTGAAAGTGCGAGGTATTGTGTTGCTGTCCAAAAACAGATTTTGTGCGCCTGTTGCACGAAAATCCTAAAATTGCCATAATTTTATATTTTTCTGATAATTTTTTACAGCAAGCCTGATGCTCTTATATATCTTTCATTAGTTTTAAATTTTTTTATTTGAGCTGCAGAAGTGCCTCGAAAAATTCGATCATTACAGACTTTTCAGATTTTGACAGATTCTGCTTTTATTTTGCATTTGTCTCTTTACCATCATCATATGTGATACTCTAGGGGTAGAGTGCCACATTGAGACTTAGTAAACAGTAGCTAATGTCTAATGAAGTTGGTTTGCAATTTTTCATGAGTTGAACACATGTGCATTTTTAATTTATGAGCACTAACCCTCTAATCAAATTATGAGAAGTTTTGTGTGAAGTGAGTTTTTAAGTTCCAAAGGAGAGGAATATGAAGAAATCGAGGATGGATCAGAGCTCAAGAATGGGGATGCCCCCATGGCACCCCCTCTAAATATCAAGAACTATCAAGAGTAAAAGCTTGGGGATACCCAAGGCATCCCCTCATCTTCATCGACTATCATAAGGTCGTTTTCGTTGAACTTCATTTTTATCACTTTACATATTATGTGCTATGCTTGGAGCGTCTTTTTTACTTTCAGTTTTTTTAGTTTGTTTGCTAGTCATATATTTGTTGGATCCTAGCTTTATTTATGTGGGAGAGAGACACGCTCCACTTTTTCGTTTGAATACTCCTTTGCTTCGCTTATATATTTTTGAGTATTCTTAGCTACTGTCTGTTTTCTAGTAAGCTCTCGCTTTTAGCTTTTATCTTGTTTAGAGCTGCTAGGTGTAAAGTTAAACTCTCTTGTTCTTCACTTATACTTGTTGGAGAGTTGTTTGTTGAAAATTGCTTGAATTGTCAATGCGACAAAATGTTTTTTGTGTGATGATAGAATAAAATGAAAAGCCTGCATAGTTTTGTAGATCATGGTGTGTATACTTGATGCTTCTCAATTGTTTTGAGATGTTAAGTTGAATGCTTAAACTTGCTGGTTATTTGAGTGGAATTTATTAGTAAAGAAATATGGTTGAAAGCTTGAAATTGTGTGGTTTTTCACAGTTGTTAATTCATAGCGCTAATCTTTTCATCAAAAGAATTGTTTGGTCAACAAGGGAGACGGTGTAGAGTTTTTATGGTTATGACCGGCAAATGTCTTATGTTGTTCTGTTACCGGTTATTGTTAGATGTTTGCTTCAAATACCTTTTTTTTGCTAAGCCTAAAAATTCGTACTGAGTGTATGGTTCACTCGTGCATCCAATCCCCAAAGCCAAACCTTCTTGCCAGCTGAGTCCACCATATCTACCTATGCATGGTATTTCCTACCATTCCAAGTAAATTTGTCATGTGCTACCTTTAAAAATTCAAAATACTTCTTCTTTGTGCCTCTGTTTTTAAGCTCATGAGGGAGCAGTAGAGAGCTAGATATAACCTGTGACAAGCGAGGTCATTCCCCCTTTCACCCGGTGTTGATGGATTACGTCTTCACTTGAATCAACCCGAGAGCAGGTTAAGCAAAATATAAATATAACTCACAAATTCTCCTCCGCACAATGCAAATATGAGAAATCAGCCCAAACATTGGACAGTGGTGAAACCAAGGAGAAAGAAGAGTGTACTCGCTCTTCTAAGAACCAGCTGCTCTCACAAGTCTAAAAACCTTGCTTGTCATGAGGGACTAGATAGTTTCTCTGTTGTGAAGTCGTTGACGAAAGCATGCATACCTTAAAATCATTTTACTTCTGTTTTAAAAACCAAAAAGCTCTAGCACATGACTAATCCCTGCTTCCCTTTGCGAAGGGCCTTTCTTTTACTTTTAATGTTGAGTCAGTTTTCCCTTCTTCCTTCTATCTCCAAAAAATCAAACATCTAGCATTGACCCTAGTATCGTTGAGCATATTACATTATCAAGATTAAACATGAATCTTTATATTGACTTTATCTATAAGATAAGCCGTTGGAAGTTGAAGCTCTTTGCTAATGCTTACATCTTCCTTTGTGTTGATTCTCAAACACTTTTGTCATGGAATTATTATCCTTGTAAATTAGTCAAATATGTTGATCACATTGTTTTCATGTCTTTGACATACTATTTATGAAAGGTTTTGCTTGGATGATTCAACTTGTTTATTCATTGCTTTCTTGCTATCAATTATAGACAATTGTTTTGTATCTCTTCATTCACATCCTTTGATTTGCATCACTATCTTGATCAAGAATGTGTTGGTCGCATGTCTCATCAAAAATTATTTGTTCACTTACCTACTCANGGGACAGATCTTCGACACACGCCACCCAAATGGCCATGGTCACCAACCAGCACCCGAGCCCGGACCTAGCACGCCCTCCAACCACGGAGACTCCCACCTTCCAGGGCCACCACCCCGGCGTCCAGGCTCAACGCCCCCCGGCGATGATGAGAGACGAGGAGAGAGGGCTCCTCCACCAGATCGGTGACCAGCAACCCCCACGATTATTGGTACCACCAGATCCGGGACAAGGACCGAAGGGCTCGAGAAGGGTGCAGGACCCTGCCCGTCCCAGCATCGAGAACCCAACCAGCCCCGCCAGGAATCCTCCACGCCAAGCACCAGGTCGCAGAATCGCCGTCGTCCATGACCGCCATGGCCGCGCCGGGCGACCGGCCGCTGCCGCGCTCTAGATCTTCCTCATCGAGGGGGATGCCCGAACCGTTCCACTGATGTCTACTACACGCTTCTATTCTTGTAGACTTATTGGGCCTCCAAGCATAGAGGTTTGTAGGACAGCGGCAAATTTCCCTTAAGTGAGTAACCCAAGGTTTATCGAATCCACGGGAGGTAGAGGTCAAAGATATCCCTCTCAAGCAACCCTGCAATTAAGATACAAGAAGTCTCTTGTGTCCCCAACACACCTAATACAATTGTCAGTTGTATAGGTGCACTAGTTCGGCGAAGAGATGGTAAAATTCAAGTGATATGGATGGTAAAAGGTGATTTTCTAATTCTGTAATAAAAATGGCAGCAAGCAAACAAGTGACAAAAGTGACTAAAAACGGTGTATCAATGCTTGGAAACAAGGCCTAGGCTTCATACTTTCACTAGTGACTACTCTCAACATCATTAACATAATTAAACACATAATAGTTCCACAAAAACACATGCATAGTAGACGTTACTCGGAGATCATTCTTTCGTGGATCAAATAGGATGAGAATTGCGTAGGGCTACGAAAAGCACACCTTAAAGTTCGTATTCCACATCTATGGACACTTCATGCTGTCACTATCCGCATCCAAAGATAGTACTAACAAACACCACAACATATTTCTTGAATAGTCTCTTTCTTCAATAACACAAGCATCAAGAAACCTCATGATCTATTCAATCCAACAATAATAAAGAACAAACTCATGATGAAGATCCTTCCAATCTATTATCCATAGAGTCACACACGGCACCCATCCTGTCACCGAGGTACCGTGATCACAACGGTGACTCCGGAAATTGTACTAAATAACATCACTTGAGCAAAATCATATCCATTACACATAGGGAAACATCATGTATTCAACTATACTAACAAAGCTCATGATCACAACGAAGATCACATCATGGGAGAGAGAGATAACCACATAGCTACTTGTATAAGCCTTAGCCCCGGTGAGGGACTACTCCCTCCTCATCGCAGGAAGCAGCGGTGTCGATGGAGATGGCTCCAGCGGTCGATCCCCCCTCCGGTAGGGTGCCGGAACAGGATCAATCTGACCCCCGAAACTTGTCGGCGATGGCAGCGGAGCTCTGTTGCGTATTTGGGAAAATCCTTCGGGGGTTAGGGTTTTTTCGTCGGGGATGATTTTATAGGCGTCGAAGGCGGCCGAGGGGGTGCCCACAGGGCAGGGACGGGTCCCACCCGCGGGCTGCCCTAGGGTCGCGGCAGGGGGCCGCCCCTGGCCTATGGGTGGCCCCCCAGGTCGCCCTTTTGGCTCCGGTCTTCATTTGTCCAATAAAAAATCCCCGTAAATTTTCGTCCAATTCCGAGAATATTTCCAGAAGTAACTTTCTGCAACAAAAACATGACAAAAACAGGGAACTGGCACTGGGCATCTTGTCAATAGGTTAGTCCGACAAAATGCATAAAAATGATGTAATATGATAGTAAAAACATGTGACAACATCACAAAACTAGCATGGATCAATCAAAAATTATAGATACGTTTGACACGTATCAGCATCCCCAAGCTTAACTCCTACTCGTCCTCGAGTAGGTAAGTGATAACAAAATAATTTTTGATGAGACATGCAACCAACACAATCGTGATCAAGATAGTAATGCAAAGCACATGATGTGAATGAGGTGATCCAAAACAATTGTCTATAGTTGACATTAAGCAAACAATGATTAACAAATGCTAGCTAACAAATGCTAGAAACTTTTCATGAATAAGTGCGTTGGAGACATGGAACCATACATAAGGTTTAGAAAAAAGAATTGCAAATTATGTCTCCAATGTAAAGTATCAGTCATTCTTCAAAGCATCTAATTAGTTATTCATGGAATAGCCAAGCTCAAGTCAAGTGTCCTAATCCATCTACTTCACAAATCAACTGTTTCGAAGTCTACTCAACTAGTGCAAGTAAGAAGTGGCTTTGGCACCATGATGTTATGGCAAAGAGAACAATAATGGAGGTTTGGAAGGCCAAAAAGAAAGGCTCAAACAGTGGAGAGGGTAACCACAAGACAGAAGGAAGTCCCGTAGTTGACACTGTATGAGGAGTAGTGATTGCCATGCAACGGATGCACATAGAGCTATAAGTGTATGAAAGCTCTCCAATGGAACTAGTGGGGGTGCATCCAACTTGCTTGCTCATGAAGACCTAGAGCTCACTTGAGGAGGCTCATCCTTGGAATATACAAGCCAAGTTCTATAACGTTAATTCCCCACATAGTTATACAAACGAAACATGAAAACTCTCTATAATGAAGTGTAGGTGCTAACTAGCACAAGTGTGGAATAAAGGATAGTAGTGCTGCCCCCTCTCTCTTTATATTTCTCTTTTTTTTACAATTGTGGCCTCCGTGGCTCTTTTAAATTTTCTCTCATTGGTCTCTTTTGGACTCTTTTATGTGGCCACTTTGGACTCTTTTCAATATGCTCACAGGTAGGGGCAACACTCTATTTTTACAAGATGATCATCACACTTTTGGTACTCATAACTCATAAGACTAATACATGATGTATAAAAGAAAGTATGCATGATTGAGCGTAGTGTGGAAAAAATGTAGAACATGTGGCAGGCCACGCAGCACACTAACTCAATGATCAAGCAAACTATATGGTAATGAAGAATGACATCAAGTCATGTAATGTAATGATGGATGTTGCATGGCAATGTATCTCGGAACGGCTATGGAAATGCCGTGATAGGTAGGTATGGTGGCTGTTTTGAGGGAGATAGTTGGCTTATGTGTAGGAGAACAGGATGAAGTTCTCCCACGGAGTTGGATGTACTCGCGACGTATGCACCAATCTCAATGTGAGAGAGGGCATTGCGCAGCACCGAAGAGGCTAGCAAAATATGGAAGTGGAAGTGCCAAAAACCAAAACTCAACAATGCATTTCGTATATTGCAAACAACTAGCAGTTTCAATGTTCCACAAATGGTTAGAGACACCCCGAGAGGGATCGTGGCGGCGACACAAGTGCCCCGTTGGCTTCCCCGACCGTTGCAGTAACTACCCACTAGGAACTTATTTTCAACTTAGCAGAATTCATGACACATTAGCATTGTTGACTTAGGTTGTTTAGTTCAGAGAAGTACGGCTCCACGCTTTACTAACACATCTCCACTAATCAGTTCTAACACCATTAACCAACAAATTTTAACCATTAGTTATTTTAATGCCTCAAAACAATTGAAGAGTATCAAATTATCCACATAGTGATCTACAAGACTATGCAGGTTTTTCTATTTCATACCACTACCACATGCATAGCATTTTACCGTTCTAACAAATTAACCAAGCAACCATAGCAACTCTCTAACAAATATAAGTGAAGAACAAGAGAGTTTAACATCAACAACTAGCAGCTCTAAACAAGATAAAAGCTAAAAGCGAGAGCTTACTAGCAAACAAATAGTAGCTAAGAATACTCAACAAGATATAAGCGAAGCAAAGGAGTATTCAAACGAAAAAGCGGAGCGTGTCTCTCTCCCACACAAACAAAGCAAGGATCCAACAAGTATATGACCAGCAAACAAACAAACAAAACTGAAAGTAAAAAGACGCTCCAAGCATAGCACATAATATGTAAAGTGATAAAAACTTAGTTCAACGAAGACGACCTTATGATAGTCGATGAAGAGGAGGGGATGCCTTGGGCATCCCCAAGCTTAGACGCTTGATGGTTCTTGATATTCAGAGGGGTGCCATGGGGGCATCCCCAAGCTTGAGCTTTGATCCATCTTCAATTTCTTCATTATCCTCTCCTTTGGAACTTAAAAACTCTCTTCACACAAAACTTCTCATAAACTGATTAGAGGGTTAGTGCTCATAAATTAAAAATACACATGTGTTCAACTCAAGACAAATTGCAAACAACTTTATTGGGCATTAGCTACTGTTTACTAAGCCTCAATGTGGCACTCCTCCTCAAGAGTATCACATTTGACGATAGTAAAGAGACGAATACAAAATAAAAGCAGAATCTGTCAAAAACTGAACAGTCTGTAAAGATTGAATTTTTCGAGGCACTTCTGTTGCTCAAATCAGAAAACTCAAAACTAACGAAAGATAGATAAAAGTATCAGACTTGCTGTCTAAAATTATCAGAAAAATATAAAATTCAGGGATTTTCTAGATTTTCGAACAGTGAAGGACAGAAATCTGTTTCTGGACAGCAAAACAACACCTCGCACTTTCAATGCATTAGAGGCTAAACTTGGCACAAAAAACCAAAAGAAAAAGATACAATGAAGTTGCTACAGAGGCAACAACTCCATGACTCAAGAAAAACAAAAAGCAAACTGAAAGTAAAAGATGAGTTGTCTCCCAACAAGCGCTTTTCTTTTAAGCCTTTTAGCTAGGCATGATAATTTTAATGATGCTCTCATAAGAATAAGAGTTGGAACGCAAAAGAGAGCATCATGAAGCAAATATCAAACACATTTAAGTCTAACTCTCTTCCTATGCATAGGCATCTTGTAAGAAAATAAATCATTGGAGCATAAAGCATTAAGCATAGGAAGGCAAAGCAAGTGCAACATTAAAACCTTCAACATAAAGAGGGGAAACTTCATAAGATGAAAATTTATATAACCACACTTCCCTCTCTCATAATAACTTTCAGTAGAATCATAAGAAAACTCAATAACATAACCATCACATAAAGCATTTTTCTCATGATTCACATGCATAAAAGTATTATTATTACTCTCCACATAAGTAAAATCTTTATTATTAGTAGCATTGAGAGTAGGACTATCATATAGAACTTGGACATGATAGACTAATTGTGTATTAGAAAGATGATGTTCAGTAGGAGAGTAATAATTATGACGAGTCTCGTAGGGATGATTAAAATCATTCTTTATGGCATAGTTATCATCACAATAATCATCAAAAATTGGAGGCATAATATCATCATAAGCAAGGGGATAGTCATCTTTCCAAGCATATATTTTTGTAAACAAATCATCATGACTTTCAATACCAAAAGGATTTTCAAACCCATCATCCCCAAGCTTGGGGTTTTCCACATTATGATTAGAAGAAACATGAATATTCCCAACAGTATAACAATTATCAATATCATCATTTTCAAAATTGGTGCCAAAAAGATTTTCAAGATCATAAGTAGTATTATTTTCCCAATCATGATCATCACAATAAGTAACAGGCATAACATAATCTTCTTCAATAGTGCCTATAGACTTAACATCAAGATAATAATGAATACAATTAAGTGGATCATCTTCAATAATTTTTGATTCATGCTCATTAGGAACAACCATGATGGGAGAAATATGCTTAGGGGATGATACCGTTTCCTCTTTATTTTTACTCCTCCCTCTCTTCTTCTTCTTTTCTTCACCACCTTAGGAGGGAGTGGTTGGAAAGGAATGCTTCTCCACATAATCTGATTCATTATTAGAAAAGACAGGAGAAACTTGGGAGAATCTCTCCCTTTCATTATTGGCAACATAAGAAACATATGTCCTTTTATACTTTGGTGAAGTGATATTCTTTCTAATTTTTGCAATGTAAGCATTGTCACGGCAATTCACAACACAATAATGATAAGCTCCCTTGAGAATGCTATTTTTCCCAAAAGTACTACTATCTAACCAAGAAGTTTTTTCTGATAACTCTTCACACCCCAAAAACAAATTAAGTTCATCATAAAGACTAGAGGTGATCATGTTATCACAAAACTGGCTAATAATTCTATCATTAAAGTACGAGCATTGGAAATTAAAATGACCTTCTTCATTGCAAAGTTCACACATAAAAGGATAGAGGTCATTTAATTCTCTAGCAAATTTATATAAATCCTTAAGCCATTTGCTAGTTCTTTCATGCTTATGTTGCTTACAATATTTATCTTCTTCAACCCGAGTGCTTTCACAAGGTCTATGCACTCCACAAAAATTAACATGCTTATATGGAACATTATTTGTAGAGATTGGATCATGTCTATTGCAATCATCATTAACAATTTCATTTTGTTTGCAAATGTCTTTGAAAGGTTCATGATGCTTAGACCATTTCTCTTTAGGAATATTAATATGAGAAGCAAAAGATTTATAGATATCAACAACTATATGAGAGTCAAGTCCAAACTTAGCACTAAGCTTATTAAAACTATCAGTTTCAACAAAAGACTTAATGCAATCATACTCATAATTTATACCTGACTCTTTACCTTTGTCGATCTCCCAATCTTCAATGTTTTGTTGAATCTTTTCAATAAGATCCCATTTAGCATCAATCTTCTTACTTGTAAAAGAACCCATAGAAGAAGCATCAAGTATTTCCTTGTCATGACGAGATAGCCTTGCATAAAAATTGTTAACAATAATATCCTTGGAAAGATCATGGTTAGGACATTTAAGCATTAATGATTTCAATCTCCCCCAAGCTTGAGCAATGCTCTCTCCGTCATGTGGCCAAAAATTGTAGATATAATTTCTATCTCGATGAATTTCATGAAGAGGATAAAATTTAGAATAAAAGAGAGACATAAGCTCCTTCCAATCCAACAAGTGAGAATTGTCTAGCAGCCTATACCACTCCAATGCTTTCTCCTTAAGTGATAAGGAAAATAATTTCCTCATGATTACCTCTCTTGATACACCTGCAATCTCAAACAACTCACATAACTCTTTGATATAAAGCAGATGATAACTAGGATGTATAGCTCCATCTCCTGCATAGCAATTGCTCATAACACGATCAATTATCCCCATCGGTATCTTGAAAGGAATACATTCAGTATGTGGAGTAACCTTATCCACCATGGGAGTGGTGGAGAGGTCACTCTCAAAAAGCAAATTCAAAGAACAACGTTCCATAAGCCAAACTAGTGAAATAAAAACAAGAAACAAAAAGATATAACTGCAGAATCTAAAGAAGATACCTTCAAGCGCTCACCTCCCCGGCAACGGCGCCAGAAATTAGCTTGATGTCTACTACACGCTTCTATTCTTGTAGACTTGTTGGGCCTCCAAGCGCAGAGGTTTGTAGGACAGCGGCAAATTTCCCTTAAGTGAGTAACCCAAGGTTTATCGAATCCACGGGAGGTAGAGGTCAAAGATATCCCTCTCAAGCAACCCTGCAATTAAGATACAAGAAGTCTCTTGTGTCCCCAACACACCTAATACAATTGTCAGTTGTATAGGTGCACTAGTTCGGCGAAGAGATGGTAAAATGCAAGTGATATGGATGGTAAAAGGTGATTTTGTAATTCTGTAATAAAAATGGCAGCAAGCAAACAAGTGACAAAAGTGACTAAAAACGGTGTATCAATGCTTGGAAACAAGGCTTCATACTTTCACTAGTGACTACTCTCAACATCATTAACATAATTAAACACATAATAGTTCCACAAAAACACATGCATGGTAGACGTTACTCGGAGATCATTCTTTCGTGGATCAAATAGGATGAGAATTGCGTAGGGCTACGAAAAGCACACCTTAAAGTTCGTATTCCACATCTATGGACACTCATGCTGTCACTATCCGCATCCAAAGATAGTACTAACAAACACCACAACATATTTTTGAATAGTCTCTTTCTTCAATAACACAAGCATCAAGAAACCTCATGATCTATTCAATCCAACAATAATAAAGAACAAACTCATGATGAAGATCCTTCCAATCTATTATCCATAGAGTCACACACCGCACCCACACTGTCACCGAAATACCGTGATCACAACGGTGACTCCGGAAATTGTACTAAATAACATCACTTGAGCAAAATCATATCCATTACACATAGGGAAACATCATGTATTCAACTATACTAACAAAGCTCATGATCACAACGAAGATCACATCATGGGAGAGAGAGATAACCACATAGCTACTTGTATAAGCCTCAGTCCCGGTGAGGGACTACTCCCTCCTCATCGCGGGAAGCAGCGGTGTCGATGGAGATGGCTCCGGCGGTCGATCCCCCCTCCGGCAGGGTGCCGGAACAGGATCAATCTGACCCCCGAAACTTGTCGGCGATGGCAGCGGAGCTCGGTTGCGTATTTGGGAAAATCCTTCGGGGGTTAGGGTTTTTTGTCGGGATGATTTTATATGCATCGGAGGCGGCCAAGGGGGTGCCCACAGAGCAGGGGCGGGTCCCACCCGCGGGCTGCCCTAGGGCCGCGGCAGGGGGTCGCCCCTGGCCTATGGGTGGCCCCCCAGGTCGCCCTTTTGGTTCCGGTCTTCATTTGTCCAATAAAAAATCCCCGTAAATTTTCGTCCAATTCCGAGAATATTTCCAGAGGTAACTTTCTGCAACAAAAACAAGACAAAAACAGGGAATTGGCACTGGGCATCTTGTCAATAGGTTAGTCCGACAAAATGCATAAAAATGATGTAATATGATAGTAAAAACATGTGACAACATCACAAAACTAGCAGGGATCAATCAAAAATTATAGATATGTTTGACACGTATCAGCTACCCGCGCCAGCAGCCGCGCCGGCGAGCCACCAGTGCACCATCACCTCGCAGCCACCGCGCCGCCGCCGGAGCCGCCATGCCCCATGAGAAAGCGCCCCCCCCCCCCCCCCCCCCTCCCGATCGAGACGCCCCGCGTCGTCACCGCCGCGAGAGAGAAGAAGGGCCCCGGCGACGCCCTCCGGCAGCGGCGAGGGGAGGGGAGGGAGGAGGAGGGGCTAGGGAGCGGCGGCGGCTAGGGTTTCGCCCAGTCGCTCGCGGGAGCGAGGGGACGAAACGCCTCTGTCCCCCGTTCCCTTGCAACTTCCATTCCTTGTGATGGTTATAGTTACTTTCAAGTGTTATGTATTTTGCATTGGTAAATGAAAATGATAGGAATAGTCAAACGGGTACTCGACTTAAACGAGCTAGATGATGGCCCATATCATGAAATATACTTGAAATACAGGGTTTATGTGGCAACTCATGGGCACTTAACTAGTTATATAGTAGAGATAGAGAAGAGATAAATGCATCTTGAAAAATGTATCAGATCCGTGGTCCTTGAAAATTGCTACACTGAACATTATGTGCTTGATTTTTCTCAATACTCTGTTATCTATTCTTGAATTATGTATGGACTGAGAATGTCATAACGGAATCAAAGATATAGTACTTTGCGAAATTGAGAGGACTGCGTGATATGAGATGATCGATAATAGCAGATGACTCTTTTTCGCAAAATGCAGTCACTAATCTCGAAGCAAATGTGAGGAATAGAAGGCGGCTCTGATAAGAGTAGACGATAAAGTAGTTGTAGAATTGCTCTTCGCCGCGACTAGTTACAGACCAACTGAACGCCGTGCGGGCCGTCCACGCACCGCCGGACGTGCCGGACCACCCTGCTGCTGTCTCCGCGTGCCCTCGTCCGGCAGTCGTAGTTCGGCGCTTCGATGAAACACGGCTCGATGGTGGGGGCCAGACGGCACGGCGGATCGGGGACCTTCCCGCCGACGGGGATCATGAGCACCCAGGGCCTCAGCCCGGCCAGCCCCTGGCTGACGTACCCGAACGTGGACTGGGCCGACGTGATCACCACGTCGGAAAAGCTGAGCAGCACCACCTCCGCGAACGCCTTCTGGTTGTGCTGCCGCTCCTCCGAGTGCTGCACAACCAGGTGCGTCGGCTGGAACACGCTCACCGTCGCCCCTCCGGCCGCGCCGTGCTCGTAGTACAGGCTGCTGAGATTCTCGTAGTACTCCCCGTGCAGCGACACGACGAGCACGGCCATGCGTTTCGCCTGCTCCTCCTGGTGGTGGTCGGAGCTCGTCGGGAGAGCGGTGGCGTTGTCGACGACGGCGGGCAGGATGCTCCCGCGGCGCGCGCACGAGATGATCTGGCTGTAACGGTCGTCGGCGGAGACCGGCACGTAGGTGAAGTCGCGCACCTGGACGCCCACCTGCTCCTCCGCCGGGGCGAGGTACGAGCTGTGGTACCGCGCCACCATGGCCCACACCGTGTTGCTCGGGTGGAACAGGTACCGCCCGAGGTGGTGGAACACGGTGTCGGGGCGCGGGAACAGACGGGCCAGCTCGCGCTCGAACCGCGGGATCAGGAAGAGGCCCGGCGCGAAGTAGTTGTTGGAGCGGAGCACGAGCCAGCCCACGCCGCGCACCGCGTCCTGCCCGTCGTCGCAGAAGAAGCGCCGGTCGTTCGGCTTGTAGCTGGTGGTCTGCAGGTGCAGGTACAGCCACGGCGCCGGCGGGTCCCGGAGCCCCTCGCCGCGGCCCAGCGCGTTGCCGAGGCTCTCCGGGGTTCGGACGTTGAAGCGCGTGATGTTCCGGATGGGAAAGTCTTTCTCCGGGAGGATCCAGGTGGTGTTGTTGCCCGGGAACGGCTCGCAGAAGATGTCGTGGAGGTCGTCGGTGGGGTGGTGGACGAGGAGGACGCGGTTGGTGAGCAGCGCGTAGAGGAAGGTGGAGGCGGTGGAGATGATGCGGTTGCCCAGGCCCTCTTCCGGAGTCCAGACGATGTATCTGCACTCGGCCGCCGCCGTGTCGGAGCTGGTGCTGTTCGACGACGCCAAGTTGGCGACGGCGCGCGAGTAGGCCGGTGTGCCGGGCCCGCAGAGGCGGTGGAGGGACTCGTAGCGTCGGAGGCGCGAGACAAGGTGCGAGGACAGGTTGTGCAGCGACGGCCGGCGGTAGAGCGGGGCGCGGTAGCGGCTGAGGCAGGAGCGGTCGTCGAAGTCCGGCGAGAGGAGGCCGCCGAGGAGCCGATCGCGGGTGTCCGGCGCGGTGACCGAGGGGCCTAGGCCTTGTTCGGACGCTGCACATATATAGTTCAAGCATGGCGATCGTGTTGTTACTTGACTGGGGTGTACGGGCAATTCCTCTGTCCAGTGAGCGTAGTGCAAGATCGAGCTGTACGTACCTGCAGCGTTTAAGAGTAGACGGACTCCGGGCGAGACCCGCGTGGCCATGAGCAGCACCGCCATCAAGCTCGCCGCGACCATTGCCAGCACAACCGGCCGCACGGCGCCGGAGGAGTGCCCGGCCGGATTGGATGCTGTCTTGCCGTCGTCCGCCATCTCGAGTGAGTGAGTACCGCAACTGGCTAGGCAGCCAATCTGTTTCGGCCTTGTGATGCACCACATTTCTGACGGGAAGCACGTTGACCTGGATTAGCGTGTGCCATCATGGACCTGGATTAATTAGTGTGTAGCACATGCTGCATGCTATTGCTAGCTGAACTGCGGCCTACGAGATTAAGAAGCTTGGAGGCTCGGCAAAGTGGCAATATACTGGGTCGTTCGGCGCCAGGTGCAATGCAAGCTGGGTACGTTGGGACTTGAACGATAATCTTTAGATCACCGGTAACCGTACTTTCGAAGGATCGAGAGTACATTCATTTTCTAGGTTTCAATCCTCAGACCAACAAGTAAAGTACTGACACGTGATTTACTCACCTTCAATCCTCTCTATATGATGGGAAACCCTGCTCCGGCGTTCAGATTGTATTTTTGGATTGTATTGATATCTAGAGCACAAGTTTATAGTTACAATGGGGTCTCGGTGAGTTGAATGACTAACTCATCGAGTAAATCTCGGTCTAAGGTTTAGAGGCTATTTGGGGGATGGCAATGATGAGTTGGTGTGTCGCGTGCATGAACGATCGGCCCCTTCTCTTCCAGTACAACGCAAGCGCTCATATACACACGCACACAATGAACGCACGCACGTACACCCTACCCTTATGAGCACCTCCGAGAAGCGTAGGCATCTCCACTACTTATAAAAGAGCAAACTTTTGTTTTTCTACGGCCACCCAAACTTTGTGTACACAGGTTAACCAGTACCGCGGGATCTTCTCCACGATCTAAACTAATGGCTGTGATTCAATTGTTCCGCCGAGCGGACGACGGTCTGCCAAACCTTCCACGGCTCCGCGTACCCACGACATCCTGATTCCGTGGATTAATTCCCAACCCAAATCGCGAGGCCGCTAATTCCTCTCTTCCTCCTCGGGACGATGCCGCACTCCGCCGCCTCTATGACACCGCCGGGTAGGTCGCAGCTTCCCCACGCGAAGCCTTGGGATGCCACCACCTATCCCCCATGCGAATCCTCCTACCATAGTCGGCGCAGGCCGCAGAATCTCCATGGCTCCCAGGCGCCACGATTGTCTGCCCTGACGGCAAGATCGTTGATGATGTAGATGCGTTGGAGCAAGGCCGGTCAATCGTTGTTGGCTCGCCAGTACTCCAGTGGCCACCGGCTACCAAGGACGTCTTCACACCCTTGCTCTAAACGCTCAAGTAGTTGTTCTGTATGGAAGTTCAATCCCATGTGCTATGAACGTCACATATTATTTCTACATAATTTTGCATTTGATTTTGACGATGGTTTATGCATCGAATTAGCTCTGGCTTATTTCAATGGTCCCTTTCACGATTCAATCTGGATGGGCAAAAAACATGTTTCAGATGTATAATTGGAAAGGCAAATCAGTGGCGGTCCGCATTGTGATGCGTCCGTCCGCATGCATTCTGCTGGCCCGGCCAGGTTCCGTGTACTTCGCTCGCGCTTGAGGACATCCGCGCGTTCCTCAACTGTTAGACCTCGGCCTCTTTGGCCAGAGAAGCGAGGTACTGGTGTGGAGGCCAGGAAGAAAGACAACAGCTGTAGGGATGCCGCCGCCCTCGCCGAAAACAGACGGGGCGGAGTAGGACAAGCTCCAAGGTGCATCAGGCGACGAGTTGAGGAGAGGCGCGGTGGGATTTTCTGTTTCACATTGTTTCTATTTTGTTTATCGCTGACATTTTGGATCCAATTACAAGCCTAAAAACTAAAAAGTCAACTACCGCCATCGTTGAAACTCACCGCACATGTGCTAATGTTTTTGATATTTATTGGGTTAATCGTCTTCACCCACATTAGGACTGGAGATATTGGAGCAGGCATAGAGACGTGCGTTGCACGTGCACACTAACTAGTTGAGAATAATCGTCTTCTACACGAAGATCTTTATCTTGTAAGCTAAGTCTTGAGATGTCTAATTTCATATCTTGAATCCGATAGATCTTGGTTTGAGCATAGTCTGTTGTAGCATGGATGACTAGATCGTTGGAGTCTTCAAGTGTGTGTCCATGGATGACTAGATCGTTGGAGTCCTCAAGTGTGTCCTTGTGACCTTAGGCGTCATGGACTGGATGACGTATAGATATGTGGGTCATAGGAAAATGGGATGGCCCCATATTTTGTCGATATTGTTGCCTAGTGGTGTTGGTACATGCCTCGGTTGGCTCAATGGTACGTGTCTCAGAACGTCCTTGCGCGTTCCTTTTTTAGATCACTTTTATTATTGGTTAGAGCATCTCCAACAGACGCGCTTCGGCGCGGCGCGTTATATTTCGTTTGCAGCGCAAAAAAGGTGTTTTTGCGCGCGGGGCGTCGGTTTTGCTTTTCCAGAAGCGCTATATTTTAGCGCGCCGAAACGCAGCGCTCCAGCAGACGCCCAAAAAAAACGTGCTCCAGCCAAATTTTGCAACAAAATAAATACAAACAACACAAATTTAAACGATTTTAAACATAGTTCGATAGATTTGACGATTTTTCACCTAATACAAACTACTACAAACTACCTAATAAAGAAACTACAACTCTAGAACTCAAAGTCCGAGTCATGCGAGGCGGTGTCGCTGGAGATTTCGTCCTCCAGCGCCCTCCAACGCTCGTCGTCGTCGGTGTCCGCTGTTCGGTGGAGCTTCTGCGCGCTCGGGCGGCGAAGGGGTGGCGGCGAGTTGGCGGCGGAGGGGTGACGGCGAGGCGGCGAAGACGCCCTGCCGAGGGACGGCGGAAGCCTCGGCGGCATCGGTGACGGCGGCGCCCAAATCAACGCCGCGGCGAAGTCCGCGCGTCCATAGAAGCGGCGGCACACTGAGGAGCGGCGGGAGCGCCGGCGGCAGCGCTGGGTCGCCGGAGAAAAATGGGGGGAAGAGGTGCGGGCGGCGGCGCGAGCGGCGGGAGCTTTCAGATCTGGCGGTTGGAGGAGTTTCGCGCGCTCGAGCTTTTCCCCGTGCGCTGGACGGCACGCTGGAGGTTTGACGCCGACGGTACCGCTTCGTCCAGCACGCTGGACGAATATACCGCACGGCGATTTTATCGCGCGTCCGCTGGAGCACGAAAAACGGCCCCGCGCACGGCAAAGTACCGGTATATGTGGCGCGCGGCGTTTATGCAGCCGCTGTTGGAGATGCTCTTACACCTGTGCATCAATCAGCCCGGTCCGATCTAGCTTGTACACCTCATATATTGTTGCATGATCTATGATCACCACTGGGAAGACTTCCGTTTTCCTAACCAATCCTCTCTTCGACTTCGTTGAAGATTGATTGTGCACCGTCGCCTCGTAGAGACATGACGAAAATTGACAATTGCAACTAATTTTGCCGCTATCACGCGCACTGCACAACACCAGTTGGATTGCAATACCCATGTTGTTTTAAGTGCATTAGTAGGAGGATCAAAACAAGTAAAAGGGGACATGCATCTATCTATCTATCTATCTATCTATCTATACTATTAAATTGGAATCGGTCGTGATGGTACGTCAGGTGTGGTACGTCGTACGTCGCAGCTTCAATCGGTAAAAAAACCGCTACATCGCCCTCTCCTCGCTAAAAAAACCGGGCACGGGACGTCGCCCTCTCCTGGCTAAAAGAAACCGGACACGGTACATCGCTCAATGGCCAGAGAAATCAGATCTGATCGGATCGAATCAGGCGGCCACGGTCTCTCTCGTCCAGGAGTCGCCTCGTCGCTCGCGTCAAGCAGCTCACGAAAGCCGAACCAACATAACATGCCAGGCACCAGTCTACTGCAGCGACTTGGCCCAGTAACGCGGCCCAATGCCGCAGCTTCTCTTTTTCGTTTGATTTTTCTTCCTCAGACAAGCTAGCATGAATAATTATATACATATATACATACGGTTAGAAAAGGTTAGGGAAAAAGTATAATGTTCCGCAGAGTCAAGGTCGGGCGCCACCCAACCTCGCCCCTATCGAGAGCTCTGTCGGCGGTCCTTCTCACTCCCACATGAGCCGACTAAGAGTTTGCCAATCGATCATCCAAAAAAACAGCAATGACGAAGGCGAGGTACATCGTGACTATGCGCCCGGAGGCTCTGGCGTCGGAGCTCGTGAGGAGCGTCGCATCATCCTTGTCCACTATGGCGTCGGCTGACACCGTGAGACACACACAAAAGGAAGGTGTAGAAAGCCAACGTCGCTCAAACCCAGAGAGCACCATCGATCGCCATCTTTAGGCTTTGAGGATCGAAGAAGAAGCTTGTCGCGAACGATTGAGAACTTGCCCCTATGGCACGTCAATCGGGGATATCCCGTGCATTTTCTCGGCTCAAGGTCCGATCGCTTCGTTCGACTGTGCCGGAGAAGAAGACCCAAACCTTCTTTCGTCAAACCCCCAACCGAGCGTCGAGCCACCAAACCTCTAAATAATACGTCCGCCGCCGCCATGAAGTTGGATGGCACAAAAACATAGCCACCATCGACGCAGGCACCTTGAACGCAGGCACCTTGAAGCCGGAGAAGAAGACCCAAACCTTCTTTCGTCAAACCACCAACCGAGCGTCGAGCCACCAAACCTCTATATAATACGTCCGCCGCCGCCATGAAGTTGGATGGCACAAAAACATAGCCATCATCGACGCAGGCACCTTGCAGCCGTCTAGAAGGAGCGCGGGGGGGGGGGGGGTATGGAAAACCTTATTCTGCATGCCATCCCTGCCAACTTCAAAACGCTGACGCTAGACACAGTAATCCTAACACAAACTACACAGCCAAACAAAAAAGCTATGGTTCCCTCCTCATCTCGTCACCGCATCGGTGGCCAGAGCAGGTGAACCACTCCCAGGCCAGCGGAGATTGGAGCCGAAAATTTTCTCTTTCATGTTGCCTCTTGTCGAGAGAGAGAAAGTAGTTCTACAAACTGAGATAATTGTTGGGTTGTCTCTGTTTGTGGATATGATGCCAAATTACAACTTTTCTACCAAATTACAATTCAATAAAAATATAATTTTTTTTTGAAATTATATATGTCGATGTGATTTTTCCAATGTATTATATGTTTAGTGACATAAAAAGAACTTTAGTAGACCGTAGCAACGCACGGGCATTTAGCTAGTATGGATTAATATTAGTTAGAGCCATGTAAAAATAAATCTTTGTTTGCCATTATTTAGCACTAAATAGATAAGAAAATAATATTGGTGCTTTTGAAGATACTATCAATGCAGTAATTAGAGTAGCCATGTTCTATGAGCTGGGTGTCTAAATATTTTCTTGGTGGTACACATTATTTGCATAAGTTACCAATGAGGAGACAAGCTCACTCGGTGAGTTTTCAGCACGAACGCTTCAGTCCAACAAAAAAATACACCTAACTAGGATCTCTTTAGATTGGAAAATTTTCATAAGAAAAATATGAAGGATTCATAGTTTTTTTCTTCTATGGAACCCCTTTCGATCACAGGATCGAGGTCACCAAATTACTATTGAATCTATTCATGTGCGCTTCATTCTATAGGAATCTCCCCATAAACATAAACCTCATTTTACTTTTATTTTGAGACGCACAATTCAGCTACATTCTATTTCTTTCTACTCTCTCTCCGTGGCGGAGCTGCTCATGGATCATATGGTCAAACGACAACACAAAAAATTGATGAGCAATAAAACCCCAGCTTTGAATACACCATAATTGATCCTATAAATTCTAATATACACTTTTGGTCCCACAACTTGCACGACAGAACCAGATTAGTCCCACATCTTGTAAAGAGCGTAAAACTAGTCCCACAACTTGTATAGTCATGACTAATTAGTCCAATTTCACCGAATTTCACCATTTTTAACCAAATTTAGACTAGATGCACGCTTTTACGAAAAGACCCTTATATATTTTTCTCTGGCATATGTGACCCGGGTGTTGTCTTACATCGGGTCCCACCTGTCAATATTTGTGAAAATATTTAAACCTAAATGCGCTGAGACGGGATTCGAACTCACTTCTAAAGGTTCAGCCCACACTGTGATGTACGGTAGGGCGTTACTCTTTTATACCAATCTACATTGAACCATTGCGAGCTACCTTGCATGCCACGGTGTAGCAGACGTGCATGCCTACAATGCCATTGCGGACTCTGCCGGCGTTGCCCACCATGGTCCCTGTGACCATGACATATAGGAAGTCGACGGGAACCGCACGTTGTTGAGCACACCATGTCGGACATCACCGGGGACGTCGTCGCCCACGCCACCACGCACACCGTGCAGGACTTCGGTGCGCAGTAAATCGTTGATGTCGTGACCTTACCGTGCATAACTTGGAGGACATTGTTGGGAATATGCCCTAGAGGCAATAATAAAATGGTTTGTTAAGCATATTCATGTTTATGATAATAGATATAATATTTTGGTTTGAGAAATGTTGTTTCAAGATTGAGTGAGTTCCGAATGCACATGCTATGTGAAAGTTCTTTTGATTGATCATACGTCATGTAGGCATAAAGGGAAACAAATATCTCACTCTATAACCATACATATTATTCATTATATGATAATGAGATTTATCATGGGATGATAGGAAGTTTATCATGTGATGATAAAGTAATGTCAAGTTAGGTGACAGTTACAATTTTGCAAAGAACATAAAAGAACTGTATAGTACAGAGCACGGACAGAACCTCTTCCATATGCAAACGTGATCAAACACTGAGACTTCATGAGTGAGACTCCATGAGTGTTGGATCGAGAAAAATGTAAACTAGATTATTGACTCTAGTGCAAGTGGGAGACTGTTGGGAATATGCCCTAGAGGCAATAATAAAATGGTTTGTTAAGCATATTCATGTTTATGATAATAGTTTATTATCCATGCTATAATTGTATTAACTGGAAACATAATACATGTGTGGAATATAAACACCAGGAGTCCCTAGTGAGCCTCTACAGGACTAGTTCGTTGATCAAGAGATGGTTAGAGTTTCCTAACTATGGACTTGTTATAGTCACTTGATGACGGAGTCTCGTCATTGGGAGAATGACTTGCTGGACATGACCCAAATAATAAAGCGTTACAATTAATCGTGTCACAAAGTTTTGTTTTCAACACTTTTAATATGCCAAATATAGTTTCCTTAGACCATGAGATTATATCACTCCCGTTCACCGGAGGAATACTTTGTGGACATCAAACGTCACTTCATAACTGGGTGATTATAAAGGTGGCTTTCAGGTATCTCCGACGGTGGGTTGTTGGGTGATATGAATCAAGAGTGGGATTTGTCCCTCCATGTGACGGAGAAGATATCTTCAGGCCTTCTCGGTAATATAGCATCAAAAGTCTGCAGACATGTGATTAAGATGTAATCACCGGGATCCTATGTTATGGACGAGTAAAGAGGACTTGCCGGTAACGAGATTAAACTAGACATGGGGATGTCAACGATTAAGTCTCGGGCAAGTAAAATATCGTGAGACAAAGGGAATCGTACATGAGATTAATTGAATCTCCGGCATCGTGGTTCAATCGATAAAGATCTTCGTTGAGTGCATAGGAATTAATATGGGCATCCCGGTCCCGCTATTAATTATTGATATGATCATGTCTATGCATTCCCAAACTCGTAGGGTCACACACTTAACGCTTCGATGAAATTAGGTTTTGCAATGAATTAAATGATGGAATGAGCGAATGGTGATTCGGAGTCCCGGATGGGATCCCGGACGTCACGAGGAGTTCCGGAGGAGTCCGGAGAATAAGATTCATATAAGGAAAGTGGTTTCCGGAGGTATCGGAAAAGTTTCGGAATATTTGTATAGGGTACCGGAAGGTTCTAGAATGTTCTAGAGGGGTCTAGAAGTGGGACCTCCATATTGTATGGGGCCCACATGGACCAAAGGGGTGCAGCTGGCCACTTGGTCCAGCCGCACCACCTAAAGCCCACATGGGCCAATCCGGCCAAGGAAAAGGAAAGGGGGGCCGAACCCTAGGAGGAGTCCTAGGGGGACTCGGCTTGCTTGAGGGTCAAGCAAGTCCTAGGGCCGGCCGGCCCTATCTCCCCCCCTCCACCTATATATAGAGGGCCAAAGGGGGGGTGCGGCACACCTAAGGGAGGAGCCCTAGCCGCACCACCTCACCCCCTTAAAACCCTAACCCTAGCCGCACCACCTCCACCATAGCCGGCGCCACCCCTCTCCCCGGAGGGCTGCCGCCACCTCTACCTAACCTCTAGCTACACCACCCCCTAGCCCTAGGGGCTGTTGCGCCTCCTCCTCTCCCTCTCCTCTTGCTTGGCTTGGCGAAGCCCTGCTCATGGAGATCGTCATCATCACCACCACACCGTCGTGTTGCTGAGATCATCAAGGCCACGTCCACCTCGCTTGCGGGATCAAGGAGTGCACGTCTTCATCGAGCTGCACGTGTGGATACCGCGGAGGTGATGCCCGTTGCTGCACTTCATCGGATTGGATCACGAGGATAACACATCTCCTCGCGACTAGACGAGTCTAGTTGCGGGATCGACTAGCCAACCCCTACACCGACAAAACGTGTTTGTTGATCTTCAAGGGTAAGAGATTGGATCTCACCTTCGCTATCTTCATCTAGTAGATCTAGATCCTTGGGGTTTATTCCGTTTGTTGCGTAGGAAAATTTTTTGTTTTCCATGCTGCGACCCCATCAGTGGTATCAGAGCCTAGATCTATTCGTAGATGTTGGTGTGATTAGAACACAAAGGAGTTGTGGGCGTTGATATTTTATGTTGCTACATTCTCGCGTGCACTTTGCATCTTTGCAGTATTGTGAGATTGAAGCGGCTCGGACCAACCTTACTCGTCCACGCACGAGAGACCGGTTCCACGACAGACATGCAACTTGTATTGCATAAGTGGCTGGCGGGTGTCTGTTTCTCTTGCTTTAGTGAGGGTGCAATTTTCAATGGAAGGCCTTTCAAAAGGATGAGTAAATAAGCAAATATTATATCATCGTTGCGGTTTTTGCGTAGATTAGAACGGTTCTATCTTGTTGACCCAAGCCACGTAAAAATTGCATAAACAAAGTAGAGGACGTCTAACTTGTTTTTGCAGGGGTCATGTGATGTGGTATGGCCAATATGTGATTTGTGATAATGTATGCAATGATCATGTTTGTAATATTTCGCGACTTGCATGTCGACGAGTACGGCAACCGGCAGGAGCCATGTGGTTGTCTATTATTTTATGTGACCTACGTGTCATTGAAACACCATGTAATTGTTTTACTTTATTGCTAAGAGTAGCATTAGTAGTAGTTGCAATAGTTGGTGGACAACCATGGTGATGGCGCCACAATGATGGAGATCATGCCGGTGATGGAGATCATGCCGGTGCTTTGGAGGAGATCAAAGGCACAAGAAGAAAGGCGATATCATATCACAATTTTAAATTGCATGTGATGTTAATCCTTTTATGAACCTTATTGTTATGCTTAGATGTGATCGCGACGGTAGCATGATAAGGTGATCTCTCATGTTAATATCAAGATAATTAAGTGTTCTCCCCTAGTATGCACCGTTGCGAAAGATCGTCGTTTTGAAGCATCACGTGATGATCGGGTGCAATAGACTCAACGTTCACATACAACGGGTGTAAGCCAGTTCACATGCATGAAATACTACGGTAGATCTTGACGAACCTAGCATGTACAGACATGGCCTCGGGAACACGGAACCGAAAGGTTAAACACGAGTCATATGAATGATATGATCAACACTGAGTTGTTCACCATTGAAGCTACATCATCTCACGTGATGATCGGTTGTGGTGTAGTGGATTTGGATCGTGTGTCACTAAACAACCTGAGAGATGTTAAGTTTAGTGGGAGTTCATGTAGTAATTTGATTAAGATGAACTAAAATTATCATAAACAAAAGTCCTAAGAAAATGTCTTTGCAAAATCCTTGTAGATCATGGCTGACTACGATATCTTGTTCGTCACTGAGTAGCTGCATCTTAATGGGTCAAATTTCATCGAGTGGTACCTACGTCTTAGAGAAGTCCTATCGACCCATGATGAACTCTACGTGTTACATGAAACTTTATAAGAAAAACCCAAAGCTTCTGCAAGTTACAACAAGCGTGTGTCTTGGCTCAATCGGAGTAAGACTCACATTCAAGTCAAATGGTTGATGAGTGTCTTCATGAATTCGGACCTAGCTAAACAATTCAAGAACTTGAGTGCCATTGAGACTTTCACTGAGCTAAAGAAAATGTTCATAGCACAAGTGAGAATTGCGAGGTTCGAAGGTCTAGACGAATTTCTTTCAACTAAGATGGAAGAAAATGATTGCTTGGAAGAGCATCTGAAGAAAATGTATAAGATATATTACACTCTTGTGGATGCTTGGGATATGGAGATGAGTGACGAATTCGCGATAGATGGGCGGTTGCGTTCGCTTCCCCCTAGTTTCAAGAATTGTGTCAGAGACTATGTCAAGAAAAGGGATTCGATCACTTATCCTGAACTGGTTGTCTCGACTTCGTCGTATCGAAAGGAATCCCCTAGCAAGAAAGTTGACAATGCAGAAGGTATATTTTGATATACAAGTTATAAATGTTTAAATGTCCCAGTTACACTTATGGTGAGCTAAGTATTTGATACTTGTGTTGTTTTGTGAAAACAGGGCCTCCGTTTGAGAAGTGCATGGAGGGACAGAGTGGATTTCGCGGAAAGATGGCAATCAAAGAGTTGATGCTGGCGACGTTCTACTTCTACATTTATCGTTTTAAATTAGAGGATTTTAATAAGTTTTGTAATCAAATTAAGTGTGATCTTTAAATTAGTGTGTCTCGGTTTGTGAGACGGTCATTCATGTTAAAGACAAGTGGTTGTTCTATTTTCATGAGTGATCCTTTTTGGTGATCACGTTTCGATTATGAGATTATTGTCCTTTGTTTGATTTAAAACGATGATTAGTTAAACATTTGTAAAATATGAAACATACTAAAATATCCAATACTTGATGATGAGATTTGTTTTAATTGTGCTATAGTGTTGAGGAGCATTTTGATACGCATCACTAAGTAGTGTGATTAAAATGCCATTTTTTGAAAATGCCATGAGTAGCTGAAAATAAACACAAGTGTTGGTTGTATTTTCCAGGGAATAAGAGACATCATTATTTTATGTTCTTCATCATGGATGAGTGAATAGATGTATTTATTCAAGTAATGATGAGACCATATAATTCTTGGAAGTAAAGGATATTAATTTAACATGATAATTGAGTCTTTTCGATTTGATCAAAAGAGACGAAATATTTGAGTTATTGTTTAGTATGCAGACTTGTGACAAGTGTTATCACAAATTACAATATTTAGAGTTTATTCAAAAGTGTTTTTGATGCGCCCTAAAAAAATATTGTAGTCACATTATATTTGATATTGTGTGGTCATAAAGATGGGATTTGAATTTAGGGGTTTATTTGTAACATTTAGATTTATTTTGATAAACACTCCGTTTTAGAAATAAGGATCTATGTGTGATTCGCATTTATTTTTCATATGAGTTATGAGAAAAGTGGTTTCATTGATTATGAGATAATTAGAGACTATTGCGAATAATGTTGTAGTATATTCATGAGTGTGACTATGAATAGAGATTCCACATTATGAGACTAAAAGGGACAAACCAATTTTTTGGTTGTGTTAAGTATTTTAGTGGTTTTATCGTGAAATGGTTTCATGGATAAAAGAATTGCTGGAATGAAACTAAGAAAGCTGAAACCTTGTATGTTTATGTATCGAGTGGCACATATGTAAAGTGCTATGTTGGTTGAAACTTGACACATAAAGAATTTAATGATGGTGATCATTAGATTTTCGGTTTAGCTTGTCTTAAAGAGAAGTGGGATTCAAGAATATGAAATTTTGTCAGGTTACAAAATAATATTCGTGATTTGCTTGTCATGTTTGAGAAACAAGACCTACCTACGAAGCTACAAAGAAGAAATAGAAGCCTTAAATACGAAAGTGACTAAGAGTCATCCTATGTTAAGTTTAAATCACAAAGTAACTGTTACTTGATTTTGTGAAAAAGTCATTTCACATATTTATTCTTCAAAAGGGTTTGCAAGGAATAAATAAAACTTACTGAACAGAAGCACAGGAGGTAAATCTCTTTAACAAATTCAATGGTGTTAACTACATGGTGTAGTTGTGCTCAAAGTCAAGTGGATTGATGCTAGCAAAGTACTAGTGTTTCGTATAAAGAGTTCTCGATATTAATGGTTAGTTAAGTTTTTTGGAGGAGTCCAAAATATCGAGAAAGTACATAAGAAACTGAGTGGGATCTAATTAACATATGTGGTGACATATATTAAGTTAGAGCAGAAACTATTTTCCATGATCAAAATATGTGGAGACATGTGTTTGAGTGGGAGCTAGTTAATCATGGTCAAATATAGAGATAACATATTTCTGAGTGGGAGCCAAAGTGGTTTCACAATTTAATATGTGTATGGTGTATATTTGAGTGGGAGTTTACAACATCTTGTTTGAGTGAAATAGAGATTTCATGAATGTTGTAAATATTGTCATGGACCAATGCATAACTTGTGAAGTTAGTTTGAACGTCAAATATCCATGGAGATGGATGTATCTATGGTGGATAGATATGTTTGATAAACATTATGTCAGAATGTTTTAACCTAAGTAAGATTTTGAAGGAGTTCAAAATAAAACAAGAGAAGAAAGGTTCATATGCTTGTGAGAAATAGGTGAAGCATTGAGTTGGAACTCAGTACAAAATGATGATTGGAGGATATGTTAGAATTCACTATGAATTGTTCATAGGTCTAAACATATAAGAACCATGTGTTTGTATTTTGACGATCTGTGACCCAAGTTCTTGGTTGGAAGAACATGTTAAATGAGGAGTCATTTTTCATGAAGTTGAGATGAATTTAGTAAGTGGTAGACTCGGTTGAAGTCATAAAACCAATCTAAATTGGAGATCTTTCAAATCACAGTAGCGCAGCAAAAGCATGATCAGAAATATTGAAGTGACAAAGGGTTCACTATCGATTTGTTAAGTCTACAACATATAGGAGTATATGATTAATTCAAGGATTAAATAGATATAATATTTTGGTTTGAGAAATGTTGTTTCAAGATTGAGTGAGTTCCGGATGCACATGCTACGTGAAAGTCCTTTTGATTGATCATACGTCATGTAGGCATAAATGGAAACAAATATCTCACTCTATAACCATACATATTAGGGATTACTATTTTTGTGCCCCTAGTTCCTTAGTACTACTCAGCCATGCCCACCCTCTTAACTTTTGCTCACTTTTCCCCTCTTCCTTGTCTGAAACTCTCACAATTGGACAAACTGGACGTTTGCCGTTGGTCAAGCCATTGACCGTTAACTCTGACGAGTGGGGCCAGTCAGACTATGTACGACGGTGGCGCTCTTTGGACCGTTAGGCTGTGGATTCTCTTCGGCCCGTGCTTGTGTCCATTGGGCCGTGTTACCCTTAATTTATTTACGCGATTGATTCAGCCTGTTATGCATGCGACGATGTTTAGCCTGCAGTGCATGCGCGCGCAGTGCATGCGCGCGCAGCGCCGATTTTACGATGCCAGCGTCCATGCACGCGTGCCCGCCATAATGTCGTCCACGCGCATGCGCTCGTAGCGCTGATTTTACGATGCCAGCGTCCTGCAGTTCATGCGCAGTGCATGCATTCACGCGCGCCCGCCACGATACCGTCCACGCACGCGCAACATCCACGATGTCGTCCACGCGCGCAGCTGCGCCACGATGCATGCATGAATTCCCACCTCGCACGTCGCACGCAGCCACAGCGTCGCTCGATTAATTAGCATGCAGCGTCCCCTCGATTCAGAGCGTCTCGATTCAGAGCGTGCAACTATTCGCGTCGATTAGCTAGTGTGAATAGCGCCGGCCGAGTAAAGCCTAGGGTATATGGATCGACATGCACGCGTTAAATGCATTGTCAAATTAAACAGCGGTTTCCATCTTCGTCTCTCCTGCCTATTTAAACAGGGAACCCCCATCTACCTCTTCCTCCACACAAGTCCATTTGCGTCATTCTCTTCTTCAACAAAATCTAGCCAAAAGGAAGCGAAAAGCCAATCGAAGATGCAGTTCAACGGGCCCACCTTCCGCCCGCCACCCACCGTGCCGGAGATGCGGTACCCTCCGGCGTGGTCGTGGAGACCACGCTGCGCGTTTGGGCGGTGTCAAGGTGGAGGGGATCAAGGGAGTTGGCCGAGTACTTTCTCCGTGCAGGCTACGCCCACCTCCCAGCGGGCTCACCGGTCATGTTCCATCTTGATGAGCACCGAGCCACGCGAGTTGTCCGCCGGCTGCGCTGGTCGCCCACTTCACCAATTGTTTCAACGCATACTTCCTCCTCGGGAAAGTCTTTTGGTGTGGATGCGAGTACATCTCGTTCACCACCTTCAACATCTACACCGACATCGACAGCATCTTCCCCACCCGTAACAGGATGCACACCCTCCCCTACTATCTCGGCGAGGAGGAGGAGGATTGAAGATGGCGTTGAAGCCCAGACTTGGTGTTCGTGAAGATGGTGTTGCCCCGTGTGTTGTGCCCTAGTGTGCCCAAGTGTTGCCTAGTGTGTTGCCCTAGTGTGTTGTGCCTAGTGTGTTAGGGCTTTTATTTATTTTTAATTTAGTACTTATTAAAGTTGTGTCGTGCTTGTACTGCTCGAGAACTTCTATCTATCTATTAGTGTTGTGTTATATTAGTGTTGTGTTATATTTATTTGTCCCAAGTGTTGTTGGCACGGCTTATTGACGTGGGAAACATAACCATATCTGTAAAAAACATAACCATGTATGTAAAAAACCTAGAAAAGAAGAGCCTTGAATTTGTGTCAAAAAGCATAAAAAGAAGGAAACGTATTTTTAATACGAAATATTAATTTCATGACCTTGGTTAGTTAGTTGTAATCACGGATCCCCAACTACATGGAAGATACGCTCGCAATGTTGATTGTCAAAATGCAAAGAATCATGAAGTGTATATGAGGTCGATAGATCACTGCCGAAGTACAACGTGATATCAAACATACCCAACGACATCAATTAATCACCGTGGCAGTGGCCCAGTGGTTGGGTTGCGGTTTGGTGTTCCAACGACCCGAGTTCGATCCCTATCGACTAGTTGAGTTTTGCTGGAATTTTCACAAAAGAGCACTTCTTTGCTCTCTGGCTGTCTTTTTCCCCCTTTTTTATCACCAAAAAAATATAAATAAATATGGAACAGATTCAGAATAGATTCCAGCAGTTTGAGAGCTGGCAAGACAACATCATAAAGATCAGTTTGAGAATAGATTCAAAGAAATACATCATAGATTCAGAACAGATTCAGAATAGATTCAAAGAACAACATCATAAAGATCAGTTTGAGAGCTGGCAAGACAGCTCTCACACAACTCATAAATAATACATCAGTTTCAGAGATCCATTACAACGGATAAATGCTAAAACACTAATAGATCAACACATAAATGATCTTGACCCAATAAGATGAAGCAAAGATTACTCATCACAGATATCTTTTATCTTCTTGATCTTTGCCCGACACTCTTCATTCTGTTTCAGCAGATCTGTAATCGTCTGCTCCAGCTTCCTCTTATCTTCTTTGAACTGATCCCTATCTTTCTCTGCCTTCATCCTCAAAAACTTGTGCATGTTGGAAGTGGATGCATCAAGTTTCTTCTTCTCCTCCAAATCAGCTTGTGCATCAACCAGAGCTTCTTCAGCTTTGGCCTTGAGGGCTAGTGTCACCTGATTTTCCTCAACCACTTGCTTAAGCTCATCTTGGGCAAACCTCAGGTCACGGTGAAGCTTTGCAATCTCATCCTTCAAGTCAAACCTTCTTTGACAATCGTTTAATGCATCACGAACTCTACCATCTTTGACTTCAGTATACATTTCCCATAGCTTCAACAGGGAATTATTGAGTGGACTAGGCCACACGGGATCAACCCAGTGCACAAAGTCACATCTTTCTCCTCCCTATATGATAGAGCAGAATCTATTAGAAATTTACACCGCGAAAACCTAATTTGAATGACTAAAAAAAGTTTGTATTTTTGACAGACCTCCCCTGAACAGGCCAAGAACCTCCTGCCAGTCCAACATCCTTCAAAAGCAACAAATTTGGAGGGCACGCAATTGCAAGAACAACGGATAGGTCCATCATCGGCTAATCCGTTGTAATCGGAGTCGTAGATGGTATTTGGACCCTAACAAGACAAAATGAGAGTTGAAATCCGAAATACCCAAATCAATATGAACCCTAACCCATCACACCAAATCCACTTACATCGCTTCCAACAGAGCTTGGATCGGTGGAAGATTCCTCGCCATCGCCCCACGAAACCATGTCGTCGTTGACCGGAATGGATGGGGACAGGAGATCTATGACTCTTGTGGCGACTGGAGTGGATGGGGACCGGATCAGTGTCAGGGGAGAGGATGGGGATGGGAGTGGCGACGAGCAGGGGAGAGGATGGGGACGGGAGTGGCGACGAGCAAGGGAGAGGATGGGGACGGGAGTGGCGACGGGCCCATTCGTCAGCGGGTAATCACGAGCCAATTTATGGCTACTCCTACGCGGCCAATCACATTGCAGGAATCAGCATCTCGCGGATCGCCTCGCCAAACCTTCTAGAAGACCATATCTGACGGTTGTAGTGTGGCGCTCTGGTTTGGAGATGGTCAACGGGGTTTTGTAGGGTTTGACCATGACTGAAATGAGCTAGGGTATGACCTTTGACATAGCAAAAATTGTCGTAATGAGGCCATATTTGACACACTGCTCTATCTTGGTTGTAGAATAGTGTTGGGTATGGGGTTTAGGGTTTTCATTGAATAAAAAAACCCATTTTTCATTTTATTAGTGTCAAAACAGACTTTTTTTGTGAAGCAGGTACCAAATCGGCTCACCGAAAGAGGAACATCCAAAGAGATGGAAAATAATAGACCACCATATAGGTACATATAACCCTGGGTTTCGATATGAAAACATACTTAGCTACTTCAAACATTCCATACAAGATCCTACCGATTTCGTTGGAAGTGGGTCTGATTTGAACTGCGAGCGCCGCATAGTTTGGTCATGATTTTTTGAAAAAATCATTTTTAGATCCACAATATGTACTTTCTGTAGAGATCTTTGACGGTTTTCGCTGGATCGAAGTTATGGTTAGGTTTAGGTTTAGGTTTAGGGTTTACGGTCACGATTTCGGGGTAGGGTTAGGCAGAACTAATTCAAAAAAATGGGAAATCTTCAATGGCCTCCTTTTATGTTACCTACCACCTAGAAAAAATTATAAACATGTGTTATGGAAGTTTTTGTCAAAAACCCTTCTCAGAAATGAGCTCCGAGGTTCGAAGATGTATGGCTTTCGACTAAAATGAGCTAGGGTATGACCTTTGACATAGCAAAAGTTGTCGGAATGAGGCCATATTTGACACACTGCTCTATCTTGTTTGTAGAATAGTGTTGGGTATGGGGTTTAGGGTTTTATTGAATAAAAACCCATTTTTCATTTTATTAGTGTCAAAACAGGCTTTTTTTGTGAAGCAGGTACCAAATCGGCTCACCGAAAGAGGAACATCCAAAGAGATGGAAAATAATAGACCACCATATAGGTACATATAACCCTGGGTTTCGATATGAAAACATACTTAGCTACTTCAAACATTCCATACAAGATCCTGCCGATTTCGTTGGAAGTGGGTCTGATTTGAACTGCGAGCGCCGCATAGTTTGGTCATGATTTTTTGAAAAAATCATTTTTAGATCCACAATATGTACTTTCTGTAGAGATCTTTGACGGTTTTCGCTAGATCGAAGTTATGGTTAGGTTTAGGTTTAGGTTAGGGTTTACGGTCACGATTTCGGGGTAGGGTTAGGCAGAACTAATTCAAAAAAATCAAAAAAATGGGAAATCTTCACATGGCCTCCTTTTATGTTACCTACCACCTAGAAAAAATTATAAAAATGTGTTATGGAAGTTTTTGTCAAAAACCCTTCTCAGGAATGAGCTCCGAGGTTCGAAGATGTATGGCTTTCGACTGAAATGAGCTAGGGTATGACCTTTGACATAGCAAAAAATTGTCGTAATGAGGCCATATTTGACACACTGCTCTATCTTGGTTGTAGAATAGTGTTGGGTATGGGGTTTAGGGTTTTCATTGAATAAAAAACCCATTTTTCATTTTATTAGTGTCAAAACAGACTTTTTTTGTGAAGCAGGTACCAAATCGGCTCACCGAAAGAGGAACATCCAAAGAGATGGAAAATAATAGACCACCATATAGGTACATATAACCCTGGGTTTCGATATGAAAACATACTTAGCTACTTCAAACATTCCATACAAGATCCTGCCGATTTCGCTGGAAGTGGGTCTGATTTGAACTGCGAGCGCCGCATAGTTTGGTCATGATTTTTAGATCCACAATATGTACTTTCTGTAGAGATCTTTGACGGTTTTCGCTGGATCGAAGTTATGGTTAGGTTTAGGTTTGGGTTTAGGGTTTACAGTCACGATTTCGGGGTAGGGTTAGGCAGAACTAATTCAAAAAAAATAAAAAAAATGGGAAATCTTCACATGGCCTCCTTTTATGTTACCTACCACCTAGAAAAAATTATAAACATGTGTTATGGAAGTTTTTGTCAAAAACCCGAAATGAGCTCCGAGGTTCGAAGATGTACGGCTTTCGACTAAAATGAGCTAGGGTATGTGACCTAGCACCTAGAAACTAATTCAAAAAAATTAAAAAAAATGAGAAATCTTCACATGGCCTCCTTTAATGTGACCTAGCACCTAGAAACAACAAATAGCATCAGTACATAGTTCATAGTTTAGAAACAACAAATAGCATGAGTACATAGTTCATAGTTTACAAACAACAAATAGCATCAGTACATAGTTCATAGTTTACAAACAACAAATAGCAACATAGTTCATAGTTCATAGATTACAACTTGCATTCAAATCTCAAATTCAAATCTTTGATTTGCTCCTTGTGTTCGCAGATGGCTTAACACTCTTGCTCCTAGTTTCCCTAGCTGGGATATTCTGTTGTTTCAAAATCACATTTGTCTTGCTCCTTTTGGTCTTCACTTGGGGTTGTGGAGGTCGAGGTGCTGACGGAGTACTTGCACTGACCAGTTGAAGGTCACCTGTGGGTTCAATTATTTGCAATGGAACAATAGGAACAATTATTTCCTCCTCTCTTATAGCATCAAAACCATCAGAAGCCATGGCTTCAAATTCTCTGCCTTCAACCGATGTTTCTTCCTGTCTGGGCCTTTTCTTAGAGCTACGTCAATCAGAAATAAGATTATAGGGATCCCAAGATTATAAGCCACATAAATAAGGGAAGAAATGCATAAAAAGGGAAGGTTGCACGCATACCTAGCTGCCGGCATTGCAATTTCATTTGCTGCATTCTCCTCTTCCACTTCATTCTCCTCTGCACTTGCTGCTTGATTCTCCTCTGCATTTGCTGCTGCCCATTGTTCCTCTTCTCCAAATGATGCCTGTACTGGATTGGTACAAAGCCTAGCAATGTGCCCTAGGTTTCCACATTTTTTGCACTTACGCTGTTTTTTTTACACGACCCTCTTCACCTGCTCTTATCCTATTCTTCCTCGGTCTTCCTGGTGGTCTAGTCAGTACAGGAGAATGGAGTGTGAATCCCGGATCTACTATGTTCCATTGGTCTTTTCCAAGGAGTGCAGGCACATTGGAAGCATAAGCAGCCCTAAATTTAGCAACAGAGAAATATTCACAGATGTACTGATCAACTTCACCATCTTGGCCCCCGATAACCGTCATGAGATGCAGGGCATGCATGCATGGCTTGCCACGGATCTGCCATTGCCTACAACTGCATTCCCTACTTGCTAGGTTCACTGGATATCTCCATTCCCTATTTTTACTATCAGTATATGTGACCTCAACTTCGTATGTGGAAGATCGAATGTATTTCATCTTCAGTCCTCTTGCCTTGGCATGCAAAGCCTTAATCAGAGATGGGAGCATAAGATGGCCAACATATTCTGTTTCTGCAATTCTTTTGCGAAGAGCCATCTTTATCATGATCATCTGCCTAATCTTATCAAATGCTTGCCACACCAAAAGCTCTTTCACCGACTTGAACTTTGCATTGAAGCACTCTGCCAGGTTATTGGTCACATAGTCTACTTTGCAGATTTCATTGAATTTGCTTCTTGACCACAGCTTTCCATGATGTGCATCTAGGTACTCCTTCACCTGAGGATTGTGAGCATACAACACTCTCAAATGATACTCATGCTTCCTCTCACTGCATGTGTATGATGCTGGCCATATATTCTCATCATAAACTCTACCTTTGAATTTCTTTTTAAAATTTTGCGCTAGATGTCGCATACATTCCCTATGCTCCACTCCAGGGAATACAATTTCTACTGCACTCTCTAAACCCTTGCAAGCATCTGTGTGTATAGCTAAACCTGGAGGGCTACCTATAATGTTGCGCAACTGCTGCAGAAACCAGACCCAACTTTCCTCGGACTCTACCTCCAACACAGCAAATGCAACTGGGAATAGCCAGTTGTGTCCATCAACTGCAGAAGCTGCTACTAGCTGTCCTCTCCATCTTCCAGTCAAAGCAGTTGCATCCACGGCCAAATAGGGCCTGCAACCATCCAGAAACCCCTGCCAGCAAGCTTTGAAAGAAACAAAAGCCCTCCTGAAGCACTCCTTCTCAAATAACTTCTTTTTTATTTTGTATTGAACTATATGCTTGTCAATTTCTACAACGCTCCCTGGACTAGCCATCTCCACTTCAGCCTTAAATGTGTAAAGCAACTAAAAGCTCCCATTCCATGCACCATTAATCCTGTCAAGAGACATTTCCTTAGCATAGAAAACTCTCATATAAGGTATATCAATCTTGAACTTCTCAAATAGCTTTCCATGGAGTGATGTTGGACCAAGTGTTGGTTTTTCTCTCAACCAATCCATTATTGCATCTGCCACCCACCTAGTCTTTGCTAGCTTTGTTTTGCCCTTTCCCCCTCCACCACTAGGTGGACAAGTGTGCTGATGTGGGTACTTTTTTATCTGAAATAAAATAAATAATGATGTCAACTACAATTTAAAAACATTACACAATGAACAGAAAATAGAATGAATCAATAATGTGAAGGGAATACACAAACCTGAACCAGTTTGCTCCTTAGCATCCGGGATGCATGCAACCTCCATCTACACCTATCATATGGACAGTGGACTGTGAACCTTTTTGGCTCACTCTTCTCAACCACATATTCATTTTCACTCAGAATGCAATATGTAGTCACTGGATTCCGACAGTCCACCATCGATTGGAATACGGTGTCGACAGTAAGCTGCGGAGCTTCCCTGTTCCACTCAATTGTTGGCATGTCCTCACCATCGTATTCATCTTCAACTAAGCTGGCATTGTTCTCCTCCCTCTCTTCATCATCAGTGTCATCAAATCGAGCACGACTAACGGGCTCCTCCGGATATTCATCTTGCATAGCTTGTTTACTAACTGTATCTACCAGTTCAGGGTACATCATCTCATCCTCATCATCAAGTCGAGGCACTTCCTCGTCAGGCTCTGCATCTTCTTCTACAGCGGGTGCAGAAGCGAGAGGAGAAGCGGCAACACTAGTGGCACCAGTAGTGGCAGTAGACATGCTGTGGCTTTCAGAACCACTAGGTCTACTTGGTCGAGACCTACAAGGAGTGCCGACGCTCTCGCTATTAGCACAGACAGATGAGGTCTGAACTCCCTTCCCCTTGTCCCGTTCTCTGCGTGGCTGAAGCACATTGATACGGATTTTACCGAACTTGCTGTCAGCATTCAAAGTAAAAAGCAATCCAAGATGCTCATCGCAAGTTAGCGGGAGAAATGTTTGCTGGGTACTGCTGAAATAGTACAGTTCAACAGCATCCGCATCGCTCCATGGATATTGTCTACATAGTGCGTCGCGAAAATCTTTGAACGAAATGCTTGTTTCCACCACCTTCGGATAATAAAATCCATCAAGGTAGTGTGGTTTAGTACCATGCAGCACACTAGTTTCCATCCTAACTGCCAGCCGGAAAGCAAGCGCAGGATTAATCCTATCGATTGAAATGGTTGCAGTTAGGCCGGGAACAAATGAGCAAAATTGGAACGATTAACGCTACTAACGGTCAAGTACGCCCTAATTTACTAGTTTTCTCATCAATTCGAGGGGAAATGATGCTTACCCAGGAGTAATCCATGAATTATCCGTCGCTGATTCGACCCAATCCTCTCCACGGTTGATGTGCCGGAGGGCGTCCTCCCCCGACATTGCTTCGTAATCCCGGATGGGGAGGTGGGGTAGTTGTGGCGGAGGCGCGGCGTCGCCGATGAAAGGAATACGGTTAGCGGGTTGAGGGCACAACGGCGACGGAGGCGGCACAACGGCGGCGGGCGGGGAGGAGCCAGGAGCGGCGCGGTATTGGAGGATCCATCTATTTTAGGTTTTTTTACTCAGACAAAATGCTCCAACCGACGTGTCACCTTGCGTCCCCACTCGTCAGGACGCAACGGTCAAGAGCGCCACCATCGTACACAGTCTGACTGGCCCCACTCGTCAGAGTTAACGGTCAATGCCTTGACCAACGGCAAACGTCCAGTTTGTCCATTTGTGAGAGTTTCACAAAAGGAAGTGGGTAAAAGTGAGCAAAAGTTAAGAGCGTGGGCATGGCTGAGTAGTACTAAGGAACCAGGGACACAGAAATAAAAAACCCTACATATTATATTCATTATATGATAATGAGATTTATCATGGGATGATAGGAAGTTTATCATGTGATGATAAAGTAAAGTCAAGTTAGGTGACAGTTACAATTTTGCAAAGGACATAAAAGAACTGTATAGTACAGAGCACGGACAGAACCTCTTCCATATGCAAACGTGATCAAACACTGAGACTTCATGAGTGAGACTCCATGAGTGTTGGATCGAGAAAAATGTAAACTAGATTATTGACTCTAGTGCAAGTGGGAGACTGTTGGGAATATGCCCTAGAGGCAATAATAAAATGGTTTGTTAAGAATATTCATGTTTATGATAATAGTTTATTATCCATGCTATAATTGTATTAAATGGAAACATAATACATGTGTGGAATATAAACACCAGGAGTCCCTAGTGAGCCTCTACAGGACTAGTTCATTGATCAAGAGATGGTTAGAGTTTCCTAACTATGGACTTGTTATAGTCACTTGATGACGGAGTCTCGTCATTGGGAGAATGACTTGATGGACATGACCCAAATAATAAAGCGTTACAATTAATCGTGTCACAAAGTTTTGTTTTCAACACTTTTAATATGCCAAATATAGTTTCCTTAGACCATGAGATTATATCACTCCCGTTCACCGGAGGAATACTTTGTGGACATCAAACGTTACTTCGTAACTGGGTGATTATAAAGGTGGCTTTCAGGTATCTCCGACGGTGGGTTGTTGGGTGATATGAATCAAGAGTGGGATTTGTCCCTCCATGTGACGGAGAAGATATCTTCAGGCCTTCTCGGTAATATAGCATCAAAAGTCTGCAGACATGTGATTAAGATGTAATCACCGGGATCCTATGTTATGGACGAGTAAAGAGGACTTGCCGGTAATGAGATTAAACAAGACATGGGGATGTCAACGATTAAGTCTCGGGCAAGTAAAATATCGTGAGACAAAGGGAATCGTACATGAGATTAATTGAATCTCCGGCATCGTGGTTCAATCGATAAAGATCTTCGTTGAGTGCATAGGAATTAATATGGGCATCCCGGTCCCGCTATTAATTATTGATATGATCATGTCTATGCATTCCCGAACCCGTAGGGTCACACACTTAACGCTCCGATGAAATTAGGTTTTGTGATGAATTAAATGATGGAATGAGCGAATGGTGATTCGGAGTCCGGATGGGATCCCGGACGTCACGAGGAGTTCCGGAGGAGTCCGGAGAATAAGATTCATATAAGGAAAGTGGTTTCCGGAGGTATCTGAAAAGTTCCGAAATATTTGTATAGGGTACCGGAAGGTTCTAGAATGTTCTAGAGGGGTCTAGAAGTGGGACCTCCATATTGTATGGGGCCCACATGGACCAAAGGGGTGCAGCTGGCCACTTGGTCCAGCCGCACCACCTAAAGCCCACATGGGCCAATCCGGCCAAGGAAAAGGAAAGGGGGGGGGCGAACCCTAAGAAGAGTCCTAGGGGGACTCGGCTTGCTTGAGGGTCAAGCAAGTCCTAGGGCCGGCCGGCCCTAGCTCCCCCTCCACCTATATATAGAGGGCCAAAGGGGGGGTGCGGCACACCTAAGGGAGGAGCCCTAGCCGCACCACCTCACCCCCTTAAAACCCTAACCCTAGCCGCACCACCTCCACCATAGCCGGCGCCACCCCTCTCCCCGGAGGGCTGCCGCCACCTCTACCTCACCTCTAGCCGCACCACCCCCTAGCCCTAGGGGCTGCTGCGCCTCCTCCTCTCCCTCTCCTCTTGCTTGGCTTGGCGAAGCCCTGCTCGTGGAGATCGTCATCATCACCACCACACCGTCGTGTTGCTGAGATCATCAAGGCCACGTCCACCTCGCTTGCGGGATCAAGGAGTGCACGTCTTCATCAAGCTGCACGTGTGGATACCGCGGAGGTGCTGCCCGTTGCTGCACTTCATCGGATTGGATCACGAGGATAACACATCTCCTCGCGACTAGACGAGTCTAGTTGCGGGGATCGACTAGCCAATCCCTGCACCGACAAAACATGTTTGTTGATCTTCAAGGGTAAGAGATTGGATCTCACCTTCGCTATCTTCATCTAGTAGATCTAGATCCTTGGGGTTTATTCCGTTTGTTGCGTAGGAAAAAAATTTGTTTTCCATGCTGCGACCCCATCAGACATGCACGTGGTTCCGCTGACCAGGTTGTCTTGGAGCTCGAGCCACGTGAGCGCCGGTAGCGCCATCACGTACTACTGTAGGGGTGGACACCCTGGAGCACCGGGAACGCGAGCGGCATGGCCATGCAGGCGCTCTGCGTTGCCAGAGCACTACTACCACATGCACACCGGCCCCCAGCCTGGCCATCTTGCCATGGCCACCGTCACACATGAAGTAGTGCCCCTTCTCTATTACTTTCTTGGCTTGATATAATCTTCGTAATTTGGTAAACGAGCGGGTGCCCCAGCTGAGCATGGCGTACAGGTCATGCGACAGGAGCTCCCGTGACATGTCTGTATGTGCTAAGTGTGTGTAATAACCAAACATGCTAGAACATACCATGAATTGTTCTGTGGTGTAGTGGTATGTGCGAGTTGTGCCACAAGATCTAGTTTGCACGTAAGTTCGAGTACCGTCTTATCTCTTTTAATTTATTTATTTCTTCACCTACAGAACAAGTGGGATCTGTACGTAATACAACGCCCAGTTCGCATATGTCTGAGAAAAATATATATAGGGGTCTTTTCATAGTAATTACAATGCCACGTGTCAAAGTTTTCGGATTAGTGGGGTTAGCGTGAGTCTGAGAGGTTTTCGGCAAAACCGTGCGTCCAATCCAAATTTGGTAAAAAAGGTGAAATTCGGTGAAATTGGACTAATTAGTCCCAACTATGCAAGTTGTGGGACTTGTTTCGCACTCTTTGCAAGATGTGGACTAATCTGCTCCCGCCATGCAAGTTGTGGGACCAAAAATGTATATAACTCAATTTCTGACATCACTATAATTTCTTTTGAGATTTGACATCACTGGCTCCTACTCCTAACTCCGCGAGTGCTCTCTCTCCCCCCTCCTGGAATGCAAGAATTTGGAAACGTAAGAATAGGAAAATACATAATTAAGATACCACTTATATGGTGAATTGTTACGGGATTTGTAAACACGTAATTTTTATAGACATGTCATAAGAATCAAACTTAGGAATTGCACAGGAGTGAGGAGACATGATACCAGACATACCACACCTAGGGAGTAGGGTCATCATTGAAAACTAGAAATAGAACTCAATGTTGATTGATTATTGCGGTTGGGGTACAAGGGGTTTTATAGTACATGTAGAACCGGCATAGGCGAAACCCTAACTTGGATTACAAGTCTAATCAAGAGTACAATACGTATTGGAGTCTAACTCTATAATCTAACATCCCCCCGCAGTCTCAACGTGGGGTTCAACAACGTTGAGACTGAAACAAATATCGGTAAATGGAGTTGGAGCAAGCCCTTTGGTCAAAATATCCGCAATTGAGCAGTAGTAGGCACATGAAGAACTCAGACTTGTCCCAATGCAACCTTCTCTCGAACAAAATGTATGTCAATCTCAATGTGCTTTGTACGACAATGCTGCACGGGATTGCTGGACATGTAGACAACTGAAATATTGTCACAATAAACAATGGTTTCTTGTTGAATAGGTCGATGAAGCTCCGATAATAATTGGCGTAGCCAAATTGTTTCGGCAACAGCATGTGCGACTGCTCGGTACTCAGCTTTAGCGGACGAACGTGAGACGATGACCTGCCTTTTTGAAGACCAAGAAATCAAATTGTTACCAAGAAAAACACAGTATCCGGACGTGGACCTACGAGTATCCGGACAACCAGCCCAGTCTGCATCGGAATATGCTGTCAAAGAGGAAGGAGAGGACACATTTATATGAAGACCATAATCTAAAGTTCCTTTGAGATAGTGAAGAACACGTTTGACATGGTTATAATGAGGAACACGCGGATCATGCATAAATAAGCAAGCTTGCTGGACAGCATAGGAAATCTCAGGACGAGTAATAGTGAGATATTGGAGAGAACCGGTGATACTACGATAGAGAGTGGAGTCGGAAAAGGATTCACCGGTGGAGGATAGTTTGGTGGTAGTGTCTACTGGTGTGCGAGAGGGTTGACACTCTAGCATACCCGCACGAGATAAAAGATCAAGAATGTATTGTCGTTGAGATAAAAAGAGACCGTGAGAATCACGAGTAACAGCAATGCCAAGAAAATGGTGAAAGGGAACCAAGATCGGTCATAGAGAATTCAGCGCTAAGGGAAGAAATAATCTGAGCAAGAAAAGATTGCGAGGAGGCTGTAAGAACAATATCGTCAACATAGAGAAGCAAATAAGCGACATTAGAGTTTTGGTGGTAAACAAATAGAGAGGAGTCAGAAAGAGAGGGAGTAAAGCCTATTGTTTGAATGAAAGTGGAGAAGCGCTGAAACCATGCACGGGGTGCTTGTTTTAAACCGTAGAGAGATTTTTGAAGAAGACAAACATGATTCGGTTTAGAGGAATCTATGAAACCTAGAGGTTGCTGACAGTAAACCGTTTCCTGAAGAGAGCCATTGAGAAAAGCATTTTTTGACATCCAGCTGATGAATACGCCAAGAAGATGATATAGCAATACTAAGAACGGTTCTAATGGTGCTAGGTTTTACGACAGGGGAGAAGGTTTCATCAAAGTCGATGCCATGTTGCTGAGAATAGCCACGACAAACCCAGCGAGATAGAGAACCGTCAGAGTGAAATTTGTGGCGAAAAACCCATTTACCAAAGACGACATTAGCACCAGAAGGACGAGGAACAAGTGTCCAGGTTTGGTTTTGAAGAAGAGCATTGAATTCATCGTGCATTGCTGCGGCCCAATTTGGATCAAGAAGAGCAGCTTTATAGGAATTGGGAAGAGGAGAAGTAGTGGGAGTAGCATGGAGATTAAGGCGATCAACCGGCTGTCGAAAACCGGATTTTGCACGGGTGCACATTTTGTGGGAATTGTTTGGTTGTGTAGTGGGTACGGCACGGGGTGGGAGGATGGGTGTAGGAGGGTGTACAGTGGGAGAGGTGTCCGGCTCAGCGGAAGAGTCGGACATAGAAGAGGGTGGTGCTGGTGAGCTATCGGCTGCCGCGGCAGGAAAAAGGGGTGAGAGTGCTGCCGCGGCAGGGCTTGGCGAGGGGGAGGGTGGTGGGGTGGATGGATAAATACACTCTTCGTTAACTATCTCAATCCTTCGATTTTCAACCAGTTTTTCTTATAAACTGATAAACTCTTTTCTTCTATATGAATGAAAAGTCGGATATTTTGCCTCGTTTCGAAAAACTATCTCAATCCTTCATCGATCAGTATACTTCACTAGATTCGAACGGCGCGGCTCGCTGCGCGGCGCTTGTTGATTCTTTGAAATTTTTGCCCGTGGTTCTCACAGTTTGAACAGATTACTAAATAGATGAGTAATGTCCATTTGTATAAGCAAAAAAGGATGGCAATTCCAGTCATGTTGAGAAGTTGTTACTCGGAACTATAGAATGTTTGGCTTGTGTAGAGAGATTAGAGAATTTATCAGAAGTCTGTAGTTGGTCGTTATTCAAGTTCTTGTAATTCCCACGTTCTATTAGCAATTGTAATTTTCGTTTTGTACAAATTGGTACCGAACTTCTGAAGGAGTTGCCAAGTGCCATCGTCTTTCTTCGAGTAAATAGCTCGGATAGGTATGAACTCATGCGGTCGTTAAAATTTTGTAGCCTGTTAAATTGGTCAGCGCACAATATCTAATGTTCTTTCCCTCAGGTCTTTCCCACAGCAGTAAAAGTGAAGATGAAGGAAGTTGCTCAAGCTCAAAAACTAACAGGCAGTGGCAACCATCTAATAATCTGCAGTACACCATTATAACATAAATGAATGTTCAGAAGCAACGTCCATTATCAGAGAACAGACAACAACCGTTATAACATACAAACATACATATGAACTTACTAATCAGAGCAGTGCTGAAGCACACAAGGGCAATACCAAGCCAACTTAACATGAGATGGATTTATTAAAGTCACATCTAGGTGTACATAATACATAGACATATGGAATTGGTACGAAATACATAAGTCTTCATCAATCACTGATCTAAGGCGGATAGGGAAACATGATCTCAAACACTTGATAAAATTCATGTAACCAAATAACAATTCGAAAAGGCAAAGGTAGCTGGTCTCAACAGCATTAACAATGAGACATTCGGCAACCCAAGACCTGCACGGTGGAACCAAAATATCACCACGCACAGCTTGTTCAGCCAGACATGGGTTACAAAGCTCAGAATTCATGGAGGGTACTTATCTGGACTAAATTAACAATAGGTATGGTTACAGAAAATCAAAATAAGCTGCAAAAACAGAAAGCACAAGATGAGACCACAAAACACACTGGTTCACTATGATGAAAAACTGATACACCTCATAACTTCAATGCTAACAGTCAAAATATTGCGCTTGTTGCCCTATCGCTCTGATTTCACATATTGTACGCAATCAAGCATTCTGATTTTTCCCTGTGCAGTGGCCAATACATACTCATTAGCAAGAGCCGGGCCTACTTGGGGGTCCTAAGTTACTAACACAACTTAAGTGCAATGTGATTACGTAGAAAACAGTAACATAATATGAGATTTTTACCATATATTTGGCGATTTAGTTTATTTCCCCCAAAAAAAAATCATATAATTACTTGGATGATGAGTGTCGGTAAGCTGCAATGCCAATTAAATTATAGTTATAGGCTCAAGCACATGAACCTTATCCTGTAAACTGAAGACATGGAGCAGAGGAAAAATGAAAAATCTTCATTAGTTCATGAACTATGGAAAGAGGAAAGTAGTCCTTCACCTAATTTCACTTTACATCGATTAAAATGCTGCAATAAAGATAGGTGCGCTGTTAATTTTAAATATACATCAAAGTGTCACCTACAATTTGCTAATATCCAAAACGGGCATTTTTCTTTTTTATAAATGTAAGAGGCCCATGGCTGAACCTCAATATTAGCCTCGTATATACAGCAAGGGACTCGGAAGCTAAAGCAACTTAATTGCAGGACAAACATAAAAAAGGTCAGTAAGAACACACCACTTATAATTAGAGCAGTGATGGTACAATAAACCAAAAAAATCAGACCAGTGAACAATTGATAAATACTATCAGGGAAAATGCAAACATATTCAAGGTTGAAGCTATCGATTTCACTCCCACAATGTAAGATGTACGGGTTAGGGATGCAGCTTACTCGATTACCTAAATGGCTAAACCATACAATCCATCTACTAAGAAATGGATAGAACTTGGTTAGTATTATCTTATGGATGCTATACATGATCAGGTACACGCAACGGCAAAACTTCATTAGCAAGAGATCCCGGAGACGCTGCAATGTCAATCTGAAAATTCAATATTCATAAATACAAAATTAAGACAGCCGTGCATCTGAAAAGGTTAATAGCCAATTTAAATAACTGATCCACATAGTCCAGGCACCAATGCTTTCTATGGAATTTAAATACAATTCTTCAGGCAAGCACTGGTTTATCCCCATTCTAGGCAAATACAATCATTTTAGGCAAATAGTTGTTTCCTTAATTCAAATTTACATCAATATATACTCTGCATCAAGATAACAAACCTCCACTTCAGATCCTAAACCAAAGCATTCATAAAAATAACTTCAAGGAGGGAGCAAGGGGACTCTAAAGCAAACCTTGAGGACAGACAAAATCATCATTGTGGAATCCCTGGTCACTGAAGAGGCATACAACCATAATCATCAAGTTGAACTATGTTTAAACCTTTCATCAAGTGTTATTGAGTATCCAAAGTATTATTGTTCTATAAATACAAAGCTAATAAGGCATATATATTATAGTATTGTCTTTCCTGAATCTTGTGGAGGGAAAGAAAAGCACCTGCTGGCTACAATTGGAACATCAATATTCAGTAACTTCGGCATGACCACGTTCAGTGCTTTGCCATTATAGTTCTTTCACTGCCCTCCTACGGAAAAGAAAATAAGGTCATAATCGAAATAGACCAGTGTGGCCTGAGTAAACTTTTTTCACCTTAACAAATTGTAATCAAGATTTTCAGTATGCAACCAAGGATGAAAAGAAACATTCCACATAATAAACACGGCACTAATTCATGTTAATCACCTTACTTTGACTGAAAGCACATACGCGGGATAATTTTAGAAAAGGAGAATCCCTTCAAGAAAAGGAAATTTACCATTTTCTAATGGTCGTTTTTATGTCTAAAAGCAAGTTTTCTTCATTACCCAAGTTCCCAGAAATTAATGTAATATACATGAGCATAAGCAAAAAAAATCAGTTACAGTAGTAATGTAAGCAATTTGAAAAGAATTCACCAAAGCTAGCGTCAATCACATTTCTAATACCGCTGAATCCAATACGCCACCTTCAGCCATATGACCACACGAACTGAACAACCCATAGGACAACTTCGTTGAGAAATTAGTGTGTGCATAGAAATGTGTACCTAATTGCTGATGTGGGATGTGGCAGCCAGCGTGCAGAGATGCAGGTCTCCCACTTGGTTGGTCCTAGCACAGAGCTTGTGTGGCGCCCTGGCATTGAGCAGAGACTCGACACTGTCGAGGTACTGCAAGAACAAACGATTAGGGCTTGCAGACAGTACCCAACAAACAGAAGTTGGAAGAAAACCTCAGAAACAGGGATGACTCGACAGAAAATTCTTTACAGTGAGATGCTATCTTACCAGGAAATGTCAAACATAAGTTGCGGAATCTGTCATAATCTGAGCATGTTCACTGCACACTTGACTCATATTTAACCTAATGAGTGGATGAAATGTATTAGAAGAGAGAAGAAATTACAGCTGCACATATCTCTACATCCAAAATGGTACAAAATCTGAAAATAAATATACAAATGGATTAAATTCCAATTAATTCACATAAAAAGATAAGGTGTAGTCACAACATGAGGTAGTCACATCATGTATTCATGTATAACAATAACCATAAAACTCACGCGCAGATCTACTTCTACAGACTTGAGATGCGTTAGTCCATCTGCAACGAAACAATCAAGTAGTCCTAGGCTCCCAATCACAACGAAGCCAAGCACGTATTCAGGAAGAAAAAGAATACAATACCTAGTATTGTGGCAGTCGTCCATGGCCTCAGTCGTAGGAGGATTTCTGAGCTCCACCGGAAGAAGAGGCAGCAACGCCCAGCCCTCCCCAACCACATAAGGGAAAAAAATCAGTGCCGCCCTCCCCAACCATGCCGCCACCCGTGCCAACCAGTCCCAGCCTCTGCACCCTAGCGGACATGGCTGACGAGCACAAGCTGCGGAGACTTCAGAATGATATTAATATCAGCAAGTTCATTAGATTGCATATATTGTTCTCTTGAAAATGCTAGTTCAGTTGTCTCAGGATAACCCCACTGATAAGAATTGTTCGCTAGTTGTTGACTGTACCTCAACATTAAACCAACAGTTGAAAAGAGGCAAAGCCTTTAACAGAAGATGAGTTACTATGTGGCTTAAAAAGCTAACCATGCTAACAAAACTATCAAAATTTCAGTTACCTATGTAAACATAAATGAGCCATGAAGAAAATGTGATAGGTTTGTTGTCCTTATCTTGGAGCATTGGGGAAATATAATAAGGAGTAAACGGTGAATAGTTAAAAAGATACCTTCCTCATGGTTTAAATCCTAGAGATACTAAAGCCACAACAAAGTTTTCAGTGCTGAACTACATCTGAATGGAAAAGAGTACACCAAATTATTGAATCAAATAGGTGAATCGGGAGAAGAACAGTCCAGTTTGGCAAATCCCTCACCTCAACCTCGGGCCGAGCCAGCAGTCCTCATCATAGAAAGCACTGACGACATCCTTTTTCATTGCAGCATGCTGCATATTGGTAGTTTAGAAATTAATATTTCGATTATGACACACATCTAGTGTATTGGTTTTCTTAGTATCTTTACCATTTAGAGGTAAATAGTGATAGCCTGTACTAAAATGTACTACGAAACTCTGTACTTGATACTAAACATGTGTATGCATATGGCTCTCACTATCAACCTCATAGCCAGATAAAATGTATGCATATTTCATACTGAAATACATGGTATATCTCTATTTATTCCATTAACTGAAGATAGCAATTCCAAAAAGGAACATCTCTTGTGATATAAGGTTGGACTTCCGGTAGCAGAGATTCAGCATTAATAAAGCATGTCCACATAATTGTCAACCTCTTAATTACAAAGAACGTGTGAGATTAGAGTTCCATACTCATCGCCAACTCATGAATATTCCATATTTATGTATGAAGAAAGGGAAAATAAATACTGTTAGTCAGTCAGCAAGTTAGCCAAGTTTACATAATCTAATGACACACTATTCATAATAAAAATCAAAGTATCAAAGCTACCATAGCAAAATTGGTATCTGTTAGAGAGAGAGCAGATTGGATGATTTAGTTTCGCATACTATCTTCAAATCGCTGCATTTTAGTGGGAAGTCGGTGGTGCCTTCGACCTCGTCCGGCTCCACAGCGGCCAAGGCGTTGCCGTGCTCAAGTTGTGCGGCATCGACCTGTGGAGCACAGTAGTGACAAGAGCACAATAGCTCCCTCTCTAGAGTGAAAGGATGGGGATCATGGCTGTGCTAATGAAAGAGCACAACTAAAATTGACTGGTTTCCAAATTCTAATTAGAACAACAGAGGTCAGGCAAACCATACACTTGAATGACGACGAAAAATGAAAATTGTACACAGAAAGACGCAAACACCAGTGATGTTTCTATTTGCTTCTGCTGAAAAGGACAATCAGAAGTCACTAAACCGTCATATCGGTGCCTGGCATCTTCTATTGTTTTAGATCTGCTTCTTATAAAGGATCATGATTTTGTACAGCAGCAAAACAGTTGCAGGCTCTTCCGTTTGACACAGACCAAATAAAAATGACAGCCAATAGGCTGCTAGGCTGCATAGTTGCGAAGTTTGTCAAACAGCTTGCAAAGGCTGGTAAGCAATATCTAAAGTAAAGATGCAAAGAATCAGATAGGAAATGCCTTTAGAAGGACACACTAAAAGTTGTACATAGCTAATGTGCATTGTCAGGTGAAAATCAAACCCACTGTAACACGCAGATGCTAGCTAAAGTTCAAGGAACAGGATACCTTTTTCAACGTTGAACTAAACTGAACACAAATTATAGGCAGAAAGAAAAGAGATCTCATTTTGAGTAAGGATTTAAAGCAAATATCTCGGGGTCAAAGCTGCACAGATCTGTCACCTCCATCCATCAAGGTTTTCATCTCATCAAAGGGGATTATGTCATAGAAAAAAAAACAAATTACTAACTCATACTGAGATGAACACATATACAGTACAGAAATACAGAGAGGGGAGCTGCTGATAGGCTAACTGGGTGTATTGCGACCACCATACAATTGCGAAAGACTGGCAGAATCAAATCAATCATGAACGAATTGTACCAAGAAAAAAAATCCAGTAAGTAAAAGCAATTAATTATAATCTCAATGTAAGTTAGCAATATAAATAGCTACGCAATTCCTTAATACAGTACTAACTAAGAAGCAAATCCTAATCTCACCACAATCTCCATAGTTGTATTTCTGAAAGCACGAAGGTGGCAGTATAACAGGTCTCAACCGGCCTTAACGTCCGGCAGTGCTGCAGCAAACGAACAGAAAAGACAAGGAGCATATGGAATTGAATAGAAAAATAGAGGAGCCTCTCATGTGAACCAAACTCGCCGATGCAGCAAGGCCGCCATGCCGCTTAAAAGGAGAAAAAATATGTATAGTGTGAAGAACAAAATCACATGCTTACATAGATCAATCCTCCCCCAGCCTTTTTGGATTTTCATCGAACAGCTTATAGGCATAGATAAACAAAATCTGCGGAAACAAACATGAGAAGCTTTAAGAGCAGGGCACTGGAAGAAGGAGGCAAAAATCAGGAATCTAAGAGTATGTGCACCTACTTGAGATGGGCGGTCCACCCGCCATGGTACCCTGCTGATAGTCGTTGGGAAAACACGCCACGGTTGTCGTCCTCTGCTTGTTCCAGTGGGGCCATGGCTATTCTCTCAGCCTTCCCGGCTCCTATTTCCAATCTGGCGTACCTAGACAAGAAGGAATGGAGAGCGTTAGTACGTTGCTAGCTGGGAGCGGAGATGGAGCCGGACGGAAGATGGGGGCGGCATGAGAAAGGGCAGTGAAGGCAGCCACCAACATCGGGCTAGTCCCAAAAAATTGCAATGGTAAGTAGAGAACTCAAGGGGAGCAGCGAGGATGTAGCAGTTGGGGAGGAGGACAAAAACGAACCGAGGTGGGTGGTACTCGAAGTGGTGGCCTGGCCGCCGGCCGCCGGCCAAAACACAAAAGATGGGCGTGCTGCTGGAAGTTGAGGACGCGCCGGTCAAGGTGCAGCCCATGGGCGGCCTCCTATGCGCCGTCGCGGACGGGGACGCGTTGGCGACCATCTCATCGTACGGTTCTGGCCTCCACCTGCCTCCGTTCCCGCCTCCTCCACACGGCTTCAAGCGCTGCCAAACGCCTCGGGGAGACGCGTACATCGCTGCCTCCTCCGGCCGAAAGGGCAGGCGGGTGGGCGGGAAGGAGAGTTGGGGAGGGGCGGCCCAGATCTGGCCCGTGCCCCCACGACCGCGGTCGTCGACGCATCCTCCGCAGCTACGCCGCCTCCAGGAGCTCAGCACGACCGCAGCGACGCCAGCTCCGTCTCCAAGATCTCCGGCTGCCTCCAGGACGCGGGGCACGCGCCGCCGCCTCTGCAACGTCGCTTCGTGGTCGAGCTTGAAGATGCCAAAACCGTAGATCGGACGTGAAGGAGCAGCGGTGAAGGCGCTGAGGAGCCGTGGCAGGCGGTAGAGGAAAAGGACGTTGGTGGTGGCGGTGGCGGCCATGGGAGAAGGGGATTGAAGGAGAGAGGCGCTTGCAGGGATTGGCGAGGAGAAGCGTGCGGGGATTGGCCTGGAGGCGGCTAGGGTTTTCTACCGTGCGAGTCGGCGCAGCTTATATACCATACATGGTAAGAAACGAACGGCCCAGATCGATATGAATCCTATAGAACGGTCAGATGTTTCTGAGCTCTGAGGAAGCTCATACCACCCCCAAGAATGTATTCTTTAGATAGTGTGCATATCTCTATCTTGTTGTACCAAGATAGAAGAGCTGGATCCCAGGAACATATTTATTCACTATTTTTTCTTGAAATTCCAGTTAAACTTTTGTACTAATTCCAGATAATACAAATTTACGCTTGATTTGATTCCGTTATCGGGAAGGAAGGGAAGGTATGTAGAACCCGGAGATAACCCCCACCAAAACCTGTATAAAATCGCAGTCCATGCCGCTCAATTAATGGCGACGCTTCTCGCCTCCATCTTACCCGCAGCCTGCTCCGCCTCCGCCCCGGGGCTCCTCCTCCGTGTTTTCCCCCGCATCCCCTTCCGCCGTGCCCTCGCCTCGCCGCCCCGCATGTCTTCCTCCTCCTCCGCTTCTCCCGCACCGGCGGCAGCCGCCGCGGCCGGGGAGAAGCCCACGGGGGCGCCCTACGGGTCCTGGAAGTCGCCCATCACCGCGGATGTCGTCTCCGGCGCCGACAAGCGCCTTGGAGGCATGGCCCTCGCCGGAGACGGCCGCCTACTGTGGATCGAGGGCCGCCCCGCGGAGAAAGGGTGAGGAACCGCTGCTTCCGTGCTTACTGCTCGTGTGCTTGATTGACCGATGCGCAATGTTTTTCCCTCGTTGGCTTGTGTAAGACTGTGCTCCGTTATCTAGTTTCCTGTAGTTTTATCCTTTATGCGTTCGATTGGTGAGGCAGTGAGCTAGTCGATGGTAATATCTTAGCAAGTGCAGACGCACACATCTGGAGTTGTTTGCATAGCTTGTGGTGGCATCTAACCGCATTGGGCACCAGCGTACCAGAGGACTGAGTAGTTCTATCACCTGCAACTGGATGTAGCTGAATATGAAGGAAAACATCATCTGGGGTCACTTTCATTGTTTTAGTTTGGGTGAGACTCAAATTGAATATCCTTGTACCATATTTAACAAATTTTGCATTCAGGCGTATGGTTATTGTAAGGGAGGAGGGTGACAAGACTGTGGATGTCATACCCCAGGAATTCGCTGCACGCACTCTGGCTCAAGAATATGGAGGTGGCGCATTTGCAGTCCAGGATAATGTCCTTGTTTTCTCAAACTACAAGGATCAACGTCTGTACAAGCAACCAACTGAAAGTAAGTGAGATAGTAAGCAATCAGAATGGAGTTAGTTAAACATAACTCTAATCCACATGTGACATGTCAATAAAGAAATGTAGTTGACAGACAGACCCAGTGCACGAGGCTCCCACACAAGGTGGGGTCTGGGGAGGGATTATAGGAACCTAGTCTTACCCCTGCAAAGTGTAGTGCTGAGAGGCTGGTACGAACCCAGGACCTCTTGGCACAAGTGGGGAGGACCTCACCACTTAACCAAGGCCTGCCCTCACTAAAGAAATGTAGTTGAGCTGGAATTATATGGTGTTTACTTTCATTACTTGTTTTAGTACTCTATCAAATACTACAATCTTATATTCCATTACATATACCCTCATAGGTTACTGCAAAGATTGCATATTGTGTTCATTCAAATGGATATTATGAGTACAGTGTGCCAAAAAATATGAGACAGAAGAACAAGGCCAACTAAAGAATGATGCCAACATAGCCCATAAAGTAGTACTGAAGCCTAGAATTGGACTCCTAGAAAACTTATAAGTGAGACCATCCAACATGGTAATCAATAGGTAGGTTTGCTAAAGCTCGCTGCCCTAATCCCTCATGAGTCATGATCGCAGAAGAACTTAAATATAAGAAGGTTGTACACGGATGAGTATACAAGATGGCTAGGGAGGGTTGTAGGGAATAGCGCTAACTCATATCAACTCTTCAATATTTAGAGCCATTTAACATTTCATGTTCAGCAGATTATATTATGGGTGTTTTTTTATTTCACCTGATGATTTTTTCCCTTATCAGTTGGTACTCTGCCTGTGCCTCTTACACCCGATTATGGTGCACCTGACGTCAGTTATGCTGATGGTGTCTTTGATCCGCACTTCAGCCGTTATGTTACTGTGATGGAAGGTAATTCGCGTATGATGCATTTACAGAGTTATTTGCAGTATATCTAGTTACAGGATGAACTACTGAACTCTGACATGCTCAAATTTCTTGATAGACCGGCGAACCAGTAGTTTGAATCCTACCACAACAATTGCATCTATAAACTTAAGCGATGGGGATGTCCATGGTAAGACTAGAAAATTCTATAAATTGTACCGGATCTTTCTTGTTTGTTTCTTGTGATGTTTACTCTAGTTGATGTTTTGGATAACAGTATCTCATATTTCTTGTGTTGAAGAACCGAAGGTGCTGATCAGTGGGAATGACTTCTATGCTTCTCCTCGAATCGATCAAAATAAAAAGCGGATGGCATGGATTGAGTGGGGTCATCCAAACATGCCGTGGGATAAATCAGAACTCTGGGTTGGCTACTTCTCGGAAAGCGGGTAAATGGCATTGTCTTTTGAACTGGATATTCGAACAGGCTGTCTTTTCTTGCAAGATACGTTATAAATAACAAGAACCTAGTTAATCCACGCCTTGGTCTGAATAGGCAGACACTTTATCAGGAGATGCTTTATCTATTAGCATCTCCCCCAAAAAAACTTGTCTGTTGCCACAATGTAGTTACGAAACACATTTCAAGGGTTATCAGTGGAAAACGAAACACCTCTTTCCCTTTCTTGTCACATGGGGCATGACTACAGTTGACAGGCCAGTCCCAGGCCCAGTGTGCCACCCCTCAGCGGCGTTGGATCAGGGTGGCACAGCTACTAGCTTAGATTCCCTAATAGAAACTAGCTGGGATGTGCCTTATCTCTTTCCTTAAGTTAAGATTACTAGGTAAGATACAGTTTGTTCCCTTAGATAGGGTCCAAGCTTGTTTCCTTTACTTTCATCCAAGTTGTAGTGGTTCTCTTGAGATGAATCAAGAGATAAGTGCAAATTTCCCCTCTTCTTCCTGCGCCTAGGTGCCGTACCTCCACCACATGGCTCCAAGGCGACGAGACTTCCAGTCTCACCCTTCCGGTGAATGACTACAATATCAGAAGTCGGATAAAACCCTAGACCACTACAACCTCCAAAGATGTAGCCAGTGACTTCTTCTAATGTCAGTTTTGACTTGGACTTGCATTTTATTTCTAATAAAGGGAAAATACAGTGTCCGCATTTTCCAAAATACATAAATATTATGGGATTCTGTTGTATATATGACCTTGGATAGTCGTACTGACTGGTCACTACTGTGCTTAATATGTTGCAGCAAGCTCTAGTAGTGCATTCCATACCATGGGCAATTACCTTTTCTAACTGTTGCTGATTTGTTTGTGTGCAGAGACTTGACCAAACGGGTCTGCGTTGCTGGCGGCAATCCAGTGCTGGTGGAATCCCCTGCGGAGCCTAAATGGTCTCCAAAAGGTGTCATTTGCCAGCTAATTTTTCATGCATACCTTGTTATTTTCTTAAGTTACTTTCTTTACTTGAGTGATAAAGGCATTCATGTTATTGTTTACTTCGTGATAAAGAAATTCCTCACTAGCGTATATTTTGCTCTTTCGTTTGTTTCTGAAGTTCAGTTTTTGAACAAAGTCAACAGATTTTTGTGGACAGAGGATAGGAAATTAATTTTCCGAACTTGACAAGCTTTTACATATCTTCTCGCATTCTTTTTTAGGTGTGCGTCTTCATGGCTTCAATACACTCTTCCAGTTAATGATGAATCTGGAAGTTCTATTATGTTGAGATTCGCATCACTAGTTTCTGTAGGTCTGATAGTGTAGGAGTGTAGTGCATCGAGACGTGAGTTTTTTTTTCATTTTCTCAAATAAACAAATAATATATTGATTCAACGTTTCCTGGAGCTTCTTCAACTAAATGGATTATCATAATTTGTATCCATGATATGAAAGGTTTCTCGGTAGATCAAAAAAGGCTATCTGGAATATGGAAGTGCAGTACTTAGTCCTTAACCAACAACTGCCGCTACATATATTATTTGTTTTCTGGGCCTTTTATTCACAGTTCACACTGTCTAGTGATTGACTGTTTGATCTCCTATACAAATTTAGTACTAATATATTTGCTTCCAGGATAATATTGTGACCGCTGACTACCATAATTTGATCATAGCTTGCAACTTCCTAGAGCTAATTATTTTAATACATGCAAACTTGCAGGAGAACTCTTTTTCATAACTGACAGAGGGAGTGGATTCTGGAACATTTATAAATGGGTAATTTGGTTTTCTCTCAGTACTTGAGCTCTTTAATATGCATTCATAACTTTTTATGAAACTCTTTGTGGTTTGTGTCGTGGAGAGTAATAACTTCAAAGCTCAATGACGCACGACATGTGTGATAAGACTACATTCTGTTTCATCATCTGGTCTTTGCTAGCATAAAATATCTCTGCTCTTCTTTGTATCAGGTTGAAGATACCAATGAGGTTGTTCCGGTGTACACATTAGATGCTGAGTTCACAAGACCACTGTGGGTTTATGGCATCAGCTCTTACGGTTTTCTTGGAAAGAGCAATCACATCGTTTTCACTTACAGGTTCTGATAATTCTGAGTTGTTTGTTTCATTGTCATATTTTTGTTGATGAAACATCTTAAAATACTGTCCAGTGCCAATATCACACAGGCAGCTCGGGAGGTCATATCTTGGTGTTCTAGATTGTGATTCAGGTTCTGTTTCATTGCTCGACATCCCCTTTTCCGATTTGTCCAATGTGGTAAGCAGCAGAACCTGCAAGCCCTCTATTTGAATTTTTTGTTTCATGTATGTACTGTGGTGTGTTACTTGAATTTCATGCTGGTGGTTGTGATGATCTCTTCTGTGGTCTTGCAGGTTATTGCAAATGATTACTTCTATATCGAAGGTGCCTCTGCAAGTGTGCCATTGTCAATTGCAAAGGTTTATAAGACGTGACATCCACATTTTTTGTTATGTATTGATGATGTATCAGTGCATCAATTGATACAGCAGATATGTTGTTTCTTTCCAGGTGACTTTGGATGAGAACAAAACAAAAGTTGTTAGTTTCTCAATACTCTGGTCCTCCTCACCAGATGTTGGGCAGTATAGACCTTTCTTCAGCACCCCAGAGTTTATCGAGTTCCCTACATCCAGCCCTGGGCAGAAGGCTTATGCCTACTTCTACCCACCTTTGAATCCCATGTTTCAAGGGTTAGCAGATGAAAAACCTCCATTGCTTGTCAAAACTCATGGTAAAGAAATTCATGAACCCTTCTGATGTCTTAAAATAATTATTCACACTCATGTTTGGTGTGTGTTTTTTCATTCATTTCATCAAAAGATGTGGGTTTGTTAAGTGAGTTGCGGGCTTTCCATGTTGGCAACAAAACCATAGAGCTTTGATAATTGCCTCAATTTCAGGAGGACCTACAGCTGAAACACGTGCAGTTCTAGACCTTAGTGTCCAGTATTGGACAAGTCGAGGGTGGGCATATCTGGATGTTAACTATGGAGGAAGCACTGGTTTGTCCTACCCCTAGTATCCAGATTGCACATTCCATAAATGTTGAGAAATCTTCGTTAGTTGCAGGCTATATTAATTGTAACTTGGCTGTAGGTTCATTAAAATTATTATTTCGTGCTATACACTAATCTATATTGTAACATAAACTGAAGGGTATGGGAGAGAGTATCGGGAGAGATTATTGAAGAAATGGGGAATTGTTGATGTCGATGATTGTTGCAGCTGTGCAAGGTTCCTGGTATGTCCTATCATCAGCGGTTCTAATATTATAGTAGCATTTTCAGCAATGGTAATAATGCACCTTACTTTATAAGGTGGAGAATGGGAAGGTAGATGAACAGCGCCTCTGTATAACTGGGAGATCAGCTGGCGGATACACTACTTTAGCTTCACTGGCATTCAAAGATACATTCAAGGCTGGAGCATCTTTGTATGGTGTAAGTTCTATCTTTTCAGCATCTTTTATCTATAGGGTTGCTATAAGCAACTTTAACAGTGCCTTCAGTCTCAAAATGGTAGTCTTAGACCGTTACTATGACCTATATATTGCTCATCCATGAGTTGCATTTATGTTTCTATTTGGCTACATTTGATAATGGTTTTTAAGCGTCCCTAAGGCGACACTTAGACGCTAAGGCGCCCCCCTCCGCCTTAGAAAAACGGCCGCCTTAGGCGCTTAGGCGCCTAAAGCGTCCGCTTAGGCGCCCCTCCTCCGCCTTAGGACGCCTTACCGCCTTACAAACCATGCATTTGATCATGAATCCTCTTTTTTAATATGAGATAACATCCCTTCACCATCTCATTATGAAACGGGAATTAAGTGTTTGACAGCAGAACAGACCACAGCAAATGCTAAACCTCTTCACTACGAAAAGAAACCTATTGCTGATCCCAAATAACAGAACTCTCATCAGGCAGATTGAAGAGCAGCGGAAACTAGAATCGAAGTTTTCCAGTGTGAATGAAAGCTATAACTAAGCATTTAAGATATTACAATCAGAGGAAGTGCTGAACCAATTCTTTTTTAGCGGAGAACTGTAATGGAGGCACCGACAGTAAAATAAAAAGAATTAGTCCAGTGGTGAGTGGCCCTGTGGAATTTAATTAAGGTAGAACCTATTGGTTGAGATACCGGAAATGCGCTCCTGAGTCCCTGACAGGATCCAGGATCCAGACCCTGTGTTACCCAGTTCTTCCCGACAGTAAATTTTATTAGAAAGGAGAATAATTTCAAGGAACTATACAAGAGGAGGAATGTAACATAAGCACGTTGCTCATTCTAAAAGAGAAAGCAAAGAGGTCTCTCTTAGTCCTCCAGCTGTAGGTTGCCTGACTGGCTGCGTCCCTGCGCCTAGCTCAAGGCATGAATATTCAAGAAATTATTGGCCGTGTGAACACCCATTTAGGTTCTGCTTGGAACTCGGCATTTTCTTACGATGCCTGTGTGAGTTGAACTGTTTCTTGTGATATTCCTAACTTCATAAGTTCCAAACAGGGCCTGTTTTGCCTTATTGCTTGATGCACAACTAAGAATCTACCCCCACAACTTATGTGCTGTCTTTCAGCACAAACCCAAGGAGTGCCCTCTTGGGCTATGGCCAAATCTTTAGTCATCATGATGGCCCTGGTCGCCATCTTGCCCGTCCGTCCAGTTTCACGGTTTGTGAAAAAAAAATGGTCAAGTCAATTGTTATTATATGAAAGTTTGTAGATGCCAATGTAACGAAATTCAGTATCAGGCCGTTCATTTTGCTATTGTTCATCTTTCAAAGCACAATCTTATCCAATGGTTGTGCTGTTTGTGTGAGCGACTTATCCAATGAGGTGTTGCTGGGGAAGCGGGGCCTTTGGGGAAGGGGGCATATTTTCTGAAATAGAAGGTCCGAAATCAGTACGGCATGCTTACACTTGGTCATTTGGATTAGTAGACTGATTGAAAATGCAGTTGATTGGTGTCATTTTGGTTGCTATAATTTAGTCATTCTATTATTTTGCACTTTGCTCGTATGGACGTCTAAATCTTTTGCTGATTTAATAAGCAGATCGGTGATTTGTCTTTGCTGAGAGCAGAGACACACAAATTCGAGTCCCATTATATGGACAATCTTGTCGGTAAGAAAGTATCCAATCATTTTTTGTTTTGGAAAAGGATGTTCAACCCATGCTTGGTATACTTTTGTAGTTACTTCTCGCACTATATCCTTTCAGGAAATGAAAGAGCCTACTATGAGAGATCACCAATCAACTTTGTCAATAAATTTACATGCCCAGTGATTTTGTTTCAAGGGTTGGATGACAAGGTAGGTGCTGACCACCAACCACATTAGTTATCATGAATTCATAAGTACACAGTTCGGTAGAACTACGTATATGTGTGTTTCTGTGACATATCATAGTTAAATGACATGAAAGCTGACTTAAATTGAGATCAATATCCAGCATACGTGCCTGCACTTTTGCCTCTTTAGATTCTGTTTCTTCTGTAGTGGATTAGCCACTCTGTTCTCTGGATAGTATTATTATAGGTCGTCCTGTAAACCTAATGGCCATCCTTCTGTATTTTCGTAGGGTTTTATAGCTTTTTATATAATCTCTAGTACTTAAGATAAGTAACAATGGTTGCAGAAACACCCTGAGATTCCGTTTCTTGAGAACTGAAATTGACAAGTTTTGGCTGTGACCCTGGAATGGTTGCAGAAACAACCCTGAGATTCCGTTTCTTGAGAACTGAATATCAAAATTTGGAGGCAAAATGTTGGAAGTGAAAAGTAATTCTAAGTTCTTGATACAACTCCATTAAGATGAAAATTGCTGAAACATTTCCTAGTAACAAATTTCTCAAACCTCACAAACCAGAAGCTCGCTCTGGTTTTGTGCAGTCACAATCTGCATTTAGCTTCCGGAAGCATGACGCAGAAAGAGATGGTAGTTAAATATTTCACACGCCTCAATGTTTTGCAGGTCGTACCACCAGATCAGGCACGCAAAATATACAAAGCCTTGAAAGAAAGTGGCCTGCCTGTTGCGTTGGTTGAATACGAAGGGGAGCAGCACGGGTTCCGCAAGGTTTGAATACTGTATTCATTACCTTTCTCCACCTTCAAACCCTGTCAACTTTCAAGGTGGTCATGGATTTCAACTTCCTTTTTCCCCCCACTTTGAACAGGCTGAAAACATCATGTTCACCTTGGAGCAGCAGATGGTGTTTTTTGCTCGAACGGTCGGGAAATTCGAGGTGGCGGACGATATAACACCAATCAAGATTGAGAACTTCGATTGATGTGCACAAGAAACAAGCGTAGCATTAGTTTACATTTCTTAGAATTTGACCTTTACAGTTGTGGTGGTCGGTGTCTGGATCAAAGTTTTGGCGATGTATAACTGTTTACGTGTTTATTGCAATAGGTCAGCTCACATTTGTTTTGGTTGGTCAAAAGCTTACGAATACTGCACTCTATCAAATTTAGATCTGGATCCATCTTGGCATAAAATGCTTTTACGGAGACCTGCTTTTGCACATTATGATAAGGCGTCTCTCTTAGAGGCCTCACTGGCTCTGTCGTATTACTGTTTTGTGGTGGACGAAAGCACTTCTGTAAATATTCCCGCAACAAACATGGGATAACAGTGCAACATAGAAACTAGAACATGTATTGCAAGATGGCTGACCACTTGTCTGTGGCTTCTGGTTCAAAAGGCTGCGTTTGGTAGCATGCATCAGGGCCAAACAGACTGTCCAGATGTAGGTTTCGGCTAGAGATTGTTTGTTTGCTTGCACGAGGGCTCCGGGCCATGCCATGGTAAACCTTAAAACACCCTTAGTGCCCTGCAGGAATGCTCGGATCGACGGTTTCCTTGGGGCTTGTTAGAGGATGTTTAGTCCCAAGCTCCTCTGGCTGTCTTCCTCATCTTATGCTATCTGCAACAATGCTTCGGTTTGTGATGGCCTCTACATGAAAATTAATTGTCCGCATCGACGGGGTTTCTATTCTATTATCGCAATCTATCTCTCCACTTTTGTGTTTCTATTGGGAGTTAACTAAGATCACTTTCTGTCCAACCTAGATTCTGACGAGGTGAAGTGATCTCATTTTCTGAATGTCTTCCAAACTTTTGACTAATGCAGAACCGTGGAAAAGCTGAATGCAATAGCCAAACTAAGAAACAAAAAAAATTCTCAATTAGCATTGTGGGGGCCCACCTGCAGTAGGTGAATCCCCTTAAAAAATTAGCGTATGCTGCTATTTGCGGCGTGCACACGGTATTCTTTAGTAAAAGGCGAAAGAATAGTTCGCTTTGTGCTCACCGCGCAGCTGCGTGCTTTCTTCCCAACGCCCTGGTGCTCTTTATATACACGCCCCGCGGCAGCCGGAGCTCCTAGAGAAGCGAGGTGGGACTAATCTCCCCTGCAAGGTCAAGGTGCGCGCTCTGCTGCGGCTTGGCTTCGCACAAATGGGCAGGCCCGTGAGGGCTGCCATCGAGCAATAAAGCTGGGCCGAGCCTGGTGGAGTACGTCAGAAGTAGCCCAGCCGCACATTGCTTCCCAATATTCGGAAGGCTCTAGCTGATTTCTTTTCCTATCAATTCGAACTTTCGAAGGTAAGGCGTTCAAGATCTTTGAAAGATTATAACTGAGGATGGCGTTTTGGCTCCCGGGTGCACCTGCACCCGGTATGCCTTTTGATTTTTTAAAAATTGAAAATGCTTCGAAAAATTCTGAAAAACATTGGGCAGAAACATACGCAAATGTCGAACACTCGTGAAAAATTTCGACAGAAAATACCAATTTTTCTGCTCTGTGCAAAAAAGACAAATTTCTGACAAAAACTGAGATCTAAAAAAGTATGTTTTTTGTCAGAAAATTTTCTTTTCGCACAGATCAGAAAAATTGGTATTTTCTGTCGAAATTTTTCACGAGTATTCGACACTTGCGTATGTTTGTGTCCAATTTTTTCAGAATTTTTCAAAGCATTTTTTATTTTAAAAAATCAAAAGTCATACCGGGTGCAGGTGCACCCGGGAGCCAAAGTGAATTTCCGAATCTCAAACCATATTGTATTTAACTATGTCATTTTTGTATGAGCTATTCCTATCAACCTGTTATCCTGTGGGCACGACTGCGGGAATGGGCCACTAACAAGGTCATTACACTTTTAACAACAATGATTAGCAGACATGTCATGGGGTTGTCACGGCAAGTTCTTCCTCAGGGAAGATGAGTTCTGGGCCATTGATGACTGAAGTACGTTGGAACGGTTAATCTCGCCAAGGAACAAGGATTTACCCAGGTTCAGCCCCTCTGATTCGAGGTAAAGACCTACTTCCTGCTTCTATGTTATTGCTCTTGATTATATCTCGATTACAAGGACCCGACCCCCACAACTTAGGAGCCGGCGACTTCTCTCTGGTGGCTAAGGTTTCTCTCTACTGGTTGAACTCATCGATCTAAGATCCAGGACCCTGCTTATAAAGGCTGCTGGGTCCCTGGACTTACAGCTTACACCGAGTCATACTAGAACCATAGTTTAAAAAACCGGACCGGCGATCGAACCGGTGAGGCTGTCGGTTCAGGTTTTTACTGGTCGGACCGCTGGTTCATCGGTTCACTGTCTGGTTTTTTAAGATATAAATAATATATTTTCACTTATAAATATTACAATAAAAAATTATATATGCAAAAATATTTCAGATTTACAATTTATAGCATGATAGCGGCATAATTAAGTAATCAACAATGAGCGGTGACTTGCATTTTGTATGCAGCGCAAAGCTACAAAGCAGCAAAATATGCGTTGGCTGTTAGTTTGTAAAAAAATAAATAGCAAAAGTCATCGGATACTATCAGACTTTCTAGTGCTACCATGTAGATAATGATAGATAGCCAAAGTCTCTTCATTCTACATGAAGCACTCATAGGGCAGCTGGTCAAGCGAGCGCACGTTAGGCGTGAGGTTCTGGGATCGATTCCCCGCTCGCGCGTATTTCCCATTTTTGAGAACACTCTGCCGATTGAACCGGTCAGGCCGGATAACCCGGTTTAGCCTGAAAACCGGCGGTTCAACCCGGTTTGCCCGGTTTTTCCCGGTTCAGCAGCGCGGCCGGTCCAGTGCGCTTAACAAACCAGCTGTGGCTCCGGTTCCGGTTTTTTCCGGTCGAACCGGCGGTCCGGTCCGGTTTTTTCAACTATGACTAGAACACGGAGTCCTACTCTACGTCTTGGTCTTCCAAGATAGACTCCGGGTTGTACTTGGACTCCTTCTTCGGGTGAGCCTCTTTCTCCACACGGGCCTTGGTCGGCTTGTCTCCAGCCCAGCCCATGTGACTTGTCTCGTGACTCGGCGTTGGCCTTCTTGGTCTTGGCGGGTCTACTTTCCGGGTCCATGGGCCTACCTATAAAGTATCCCCCCATCAGTAGCCCCCGAATTTATCTTGGGCGCAGCTTGGCGGCTTCTCTGACTTGTTGGTTCGACTCCCTGGGTCGACTCCTTCCACTTGAGCCACAGGCTCCAAAGTCGCTTGCTGCTAGCTCCAAGATGAATTCCTGCATAAAGACATAAAAAATATAAAGGATGAGTCTATACTCAGCCCTTGTTCAAGCCATCACCCTTGCCCTTGCACATGCTGGCCGGGTCTGTTGTGACTCTTGCGAACAAGGACTGGACAATTCGACTTTCACTGCCACAGGACTCGCCACTCTGGGACAAGCCGGCTTATTCCAATTCTGTGACTTTAACTTTTCTGCGTTGTGCCCTTTTTATCTGTTAACCACTGAGCTGCTTAATAGCGAAACGTTATCCACAGTTTACTGTGGACCTGCACTGTAACTCTCTTAGGGTTTTACCCTCTCGATAAATACCGAAGGGTTAGGTTTAAAACCTCACTTGCCCCTTCAGCTCAAAACCTCTCCTTTTCTCTTCGCGCCCATCTCTCCCCGCGCCCAGCACGCACCGCCCGCACGCCATGGCTCCCAAGCGCACAAAGACCGCATCCAAGGCCAAGGCAACCTCGTCGAGCAGGACGGTGGACATCGCCGCCGCGGCCGCCGCCGCCGCAAAATCTTCTTCCAAGCGGTCGATCTCCGCCGATTGGGGTGGATCTGTGGTCACGGCGGAGCAATTGAAGACCCATAGGCTCTCAGGTTTGATTCCCTCTAGCGCTCAAGCTCGGGCCCCAGGGGATGAGATTGTTCCCTCTCCCGCTAAGGGTGAAGTAGTTGTCTTCGTGGAGCACCTGTTCCGCGGATTTTCTCCCCCGGCGATCTTTTCTTCCGCCAGCTCCTCGAACTTTACGAGCTGCGGATTCACGATCTGGCTCCTAACTCCATTCTCACCCTTTCCAATTTCGTCGTTCTCTGTGAGGATTATCTCCAGATTAAGCCTGACATCAATCTCTGGCTTGAGCTCTTTTACTGCAACCCTCAGCCCGAGACCTCTGGGGGCCCTCTTCTCCAATGTGGCGCCGTCGCTCTTCAACGGCGCCTCAATTCTGTCTTCCCAAAGCCAATCTTTCCCAATCGCATCAAGGATTGGCAAAAAACCTTCTTCTATTGCAAGGACACCTCCCCTGCAAATGAGCCAAAACTTCCCTTGTTCTCTGAGGACCGCCTTCGGGCGACTCCTCTGATGAAAGCTAGGTGTCCAGAGGCCGCCCGGCCAGGAGTCGAGTCTCTGATCACTCGCATCCGGGCCCTCTTGTCCCACAACTTAGAAAATATGGATCTTGTCCGCTGCTGGACGACCTGGAGAATCCAGCCACTGAGTCCTAGGACTCGATTGATCTGCTCATATACCAGATGCGCTGGTGATGACCTCCGAGTTACAGAGCAGCTGACTGATGGACCCGAACTTGGTCGACTCATCAAAAAGTTGACTGGGAAACCTGATGGGGGGATACTTTATGGGTAGGCCCATGGACCCGGAAAGTAGACCCGCCAAGATCAAGAAGACCAACGTCGAGTCATGAGACAAGTCAAATGGGCTGGGCTGGAGACAAGCCGACCAGGGCCCGTGTGGAGAAAGAGACTCGTCCAAAGGAGGAGTCCAAGTACAACCCGGAGTCTAAACTCGGTAGATCAAGACGTAGAGTAGGACTCCGTGTTCTAGTATGACTCGGTATAGCCTGTAATTCCAGAGACCCGGCAGCCTTTATAAGCGGGGTCCTGGATCGTAGTGAGCTAAGCTTCAACCAATAGAGAAACCCTAGCCACCAGAGAGAAGTCGCCGGCTCCTAAGTTGTGGGAGCCGGGTCCTTGTAATCGAGATACAATCAAGAGCAATAACATAGAAGCAGGAAGTAGGTCTTTACCTCGAATCAGAGGGGCCGAACCTGGGTAAATCCTTGTTCCCCGACGAGATTAATCGTTCCCACGTACTTCAATAACATAGAACATCTCTTAGTTTTGGTGATTTAATGACAACACATATTATGGGCTAATCATATTTGGTTAAGTGTGTTGACAGGTTTTTTAGGTGGTTAGACCCTGTTGGTGAAAAGATCGAAGTTATGATCCTCGTCGAAGAAGAAGGTTAAGGGTTTCTGTTGTTTCAGGACCGGAAGTTCCGGCCCTCTGGGCGGAATTTCCGGTGGGCGGAAATTCCGGCCTACGGGCGGAAGTTCCGGCCCCAGAGCGAAATCGACTAAGTCATTTTGGGATCCCTCTCTGGAGGGGTCCCGGAACTTCTCCCCGGAAGTTCCCCCGGAAATTTCCGGAGGGGCGGAAATTCCGGCCCCCAGGCCGGAAGTTCCGGCCCGTGGAAATTTCGGGTGGAAAAACGACTAAGTCATATTTGGGATCCCTCTCTGGAGGGGTCCCGGAACTTCCCTCCGGAAGTTCCCCCGGAAATTTCCGGTGGGGCGGAAATTCCGGCCTCCAGGCCGGAAGTTCCGGCCCGTGGAAATTTCGGGCAGAAATATGGCTAAGTCATTTTTGGGATCCCTCTCGGGAGGGGTCCCGGAACTTCAATCCGGAGGTGCCCCCGGAAATTTCCGTAGGGGCGGAAATTCCGGCCTGCTGGCCGGAAGTTCCGGCCCCCTGGAAATTTCCGTGGGATTTCGACTAAGTCTTTTCGGGGAACCCTCTCTGGAGGGGTCCCGGAGGTTGTGGGCGGAAGTTCTCTCCGGAGATTTCCGGCCCACCGGAAATTCCGGTCTACCGACCGGAAGTTCCGGCCCTTTAACCCGGAATTTCCGGCCTCCCGACTCCTGTAACGGCTAGAAATCCTGGAGGGGTATAAATACCCCTCCACCTACCTCCAGCCCCCTAGCTCTTGCACCCTCTCTCTTCATTAAAAGCAAAAGCTCATAATTGCAAGATCTCTCAACTCCTCCAACCAAAAGCTTTGATTCTTGGAGGATTGAAGGAGGAGGACCCGATCTACATCTTCACCAAGCCGTTTTTCATTTCCCCCTCATTCACTTGAGGGATTTCTCTTCTAGGGTTAGCTTTGTGTTACCCTAGATTCTTGTGCTCACTTGTTGTTGTAATTGTAACAGAGTGTTGATTTGGGAGCCCCCAATTAAGTTGTGGGTGTGTGCCCCAAGAACGTTGTAAGGGCTCCGGATTCCGCCTTGAAGGTCTCCGATAGTGGAAGGTGAACTAGGCCTTTGTGGCGAGGTTCATCGGAGAATAGGGTGAGGCCTTTGTGGCGTTGAGTAGGCCTTCGTGGCGAGCTCACACCCCTCCAACGAGACGTACTCCCTTAACAAGGAGGAACTCGGGAATACATCCTTGTCTCCGCGTGCTTCCATTTCGGTTATCTCTTTCCTCCCTTATCTCCCTATTGTGTTTCTTGCTTAGTTGTTTTTGTCCTTGTCATATAGATAAATTCACCGTAGTTGCATATCTAGAGAATTTATCTTTTATGTCAAGCCTAAATTGAAAAAGAAATAAAAATTGGGTAGCACCTATTCACCCCCCCCCCCTCTAGGTGCTCATACGATCCCCTTTCAATTGGTATCAGAGCCTTGTCTCTATATCTAGGCTTCACCGCCTAAGAGAGTATGAGCGTCTCCGGTGATGATGCGGATCCTAAACCCGGGGTGACCACGGAGGATCTTGAGAACTTGGAAACACGTCTTAGATCCACCATGGACACTCAAATGAAGGAATTGCGTGAGATGCTCGCGCAACTCCTTCATAAGGGAGTAGGACCCACACCACCACCGCTAGAGGTAAATTCTTCCGCCGCGCAAGCATCGGAGATTGAGGGTAGTGATGGAACTAAACAATCCCCATCTAAAAATGCTAGTGGGAAGGAGACGTATAGTGAGGTTCCTCACATATACTCCCCCGACCCACCTATCCCTCATCCTCATATAAACAATAGGGGTGACCCACCCAAGTTTAATCCATCTTGTTTCTCTAATTGGCAATTTCTTATGAGATCTTATATGAAGAGTGCTTCAATCGAGCTTTGGAGGATCATCGAGGTTGGCTTCAAGGCACACGACCCCAACAACATGACAAGAAGAGAGGTTGTTGATTGTCAACTCAATGAGTTGGCTCTCAACATGATCCAAACCGCCGTGGGGGAGAAGCACTTGTCACACATCGAGTTTGCCACCACCGCCAAAGAAGCTTGGGATACTCTCACCAATGAGTTCATCGGCAATGAGAGCATGAAGAGGAATAGGTTTGAGTCCTTGAGCAACCAAGCCGAGGGCTTTTTCATGTTAGAAGGTGAAGAGCATGAAGACATGTATCGAAGACTCAAGACTCTTGCCACTCAATTTCGGTCACTTGGGGCAACTCATGTGGATGATGCATGGATCAAGAGGAAGTATGTGAGTGCTCTATGGCCCTTTGAGTCAACCGACTTGAAGAGTCTCCAAGGAAGGCACAACTATCACCTTATGTCATCTATGGAAGTCATGCAAGAGATGTCCGCATTCAAAGTGGCCGCCAAGAACGCCGAAGATGCTCGTGCTAGAGCCATTGGAATGCACAAGAGTTCTCCCCTAGCTTTGAAGGCCAAGATGGTTGCACAAGACAGTGATGATGAAGAACAAGAAGATGTGTCTCATTGGGATCCCAAGGAGCTTGAGGACACCCTCAAGGACTACTCGGCTCTCACTTTGTCTCACTCGCACAAGGATTTTTGGAAGAGTCCATCTAAGGCAAGAGAGTTTGTGAACAAGTCAAGTGGAAAGAAGGAGGGTGGCCAAAGGGTGCGTTCGTGCTACAATTGCCAAGATCGCTATCACTTCGTAGCCGAATGTCCCTTTGAAAACCGTGAACATCATGGAGGCAAACTTGTCCGTAAGGTTAAGCCCAAGATCCCCAACAAGAAGCCATTCTTCAAGAAGAATCCCACCAACAAGAAACCTCAACGGATGGTGTTAATTGCTCAAGAGGAATACTCATCCGGGGAAGAAGAAGAAGAAGAAACCAAAAGTGAAGTGGCCGGGATTGCCATTGCATCAACTCCATCTCTCTTTGAATCCCCCAATGAAAATGTCTCAACCTCTTCCGCAAGGTGTCTTATGGCCAAGGCCAATGAGGTATCATCTCCTTCAACTCCCAATGCCATGAGTAATGTAGATGATCCTACTAGTCTTGAAGTTAAGGAGGAACTTGTTGCCTTGGATCATTTTATATCTAACATGCAAGGTGAAACCAAGAAGCATGTTGAGACTCTTATGAGTCAATATGATGATGCTCTTGAAATGCTAGAGGTAAAAGGTAAAATAGAAAGAGATGATGCCATGGAAATTGCTTCTCTAAAAGATAATCTTGAAGAAGAACATGAGCTTAGAGTTTCTCTTGAAGAACAACTAGAATCCATAGAAGAAACTAATGATGCAATTGTTGCTAAGCTCATTAAGGAACGTGATCATGCTAGAGCAAAATATAAAATTTGCAAGAAAGAAAAGGTCGAGCTTGGCGTTGGTCATTCTAGACTAACCGAGGAGTTAGAGAATCTCTCTAAGGCTCACAAGGCTTTGGAGAGTGAGCTCTCCACCCTCAAAGAGTCGTATGAACAACTTCAAGCTCAACCATCTAAAATTGATGTGCCTAGCTCCTCTACTCCTATTACTTGTGATCATGCAAATATTATTGAGGAAAATGCTAGGTTAAAAGTTAACCTTGCTAATGCCATCTCCCGTGGTAAGAGACCGTTTGTCCCTTCCAAGGAGGGGAGAGGTGGTGTTGGTTTCGTTGAGAAGGAGAAGAAGGAGTCCTTCATGAAAGATGCTAGGGCCCCTCAAGCAAAGAAGGCCAACATCCCTAGTGCTCCTCAAGCTAAGAAGGCCAACATCCCTAGTGCCCCTCAAGCAAAAAGGGTCAACATTGCTAGTGGTAGTGCCACAAGGGGCAAAACTACTAGTGATGACTTTGCGGGAAAGACTAACCCCTATTACATTATCTTTGTTGATTATTATGGGGATGTCTATGCTAAATTTGTTGGTCCTAGAAATGTGCCTATTTATCGCTCTATTTGGGTTCCTAAGACCCTTGTTGCTAACAAAAGAGGACCCATTGAAAAATGGGGACCTAAATCAAAGCAATGATTCCTTGTAGGACTATGCTTCCGGCGGGTCAAAATGGGTGCTTGATAGTGGATGCACAAAACATATGACCGGAAGCAAAGAGATCATGACGGAATTTCGAACATGTCTAAATGGATCTACCGTCACATTTGGAGACCGATCAAAATCTAAGGTAACGGGTTTGGGCAAGGTGGTAGTTGCTAAGGATGTCACCTTAGTAAATGTCATGCTTGTCGAAACCCTTGGTTACAATTTACTTTCCGTCCATGCTCTTAATAAGATGGGTTTTGCCGTCTTTATTGATGTTGATATTGTGGTCATCTTGTGGAGCAAGACTCTAAAGGTCGCTTTCGTTGGGTACGTCGAGGATGATTTGTTTGTGGTTGACTTTTCGGGGAAAACCACTACAAATTCGATGTGCCTATTCGGAAAGGCCGACAAGGGTTGGTTGTGGCATCGCCGCCTAGCCCATGTCAACATGAGAACTTTGCAAAGTCTCCACAAGGGTGGCCACATACTCGGACTAAAAGAAGATGTCTCTTTTGCCAAGGACCGTGTTTGTAGGGCTTGTGTTGAAGGCAAGATGCATGATTCTCCTCACCCTAGCAAGACAATCGTTTCTTCCAAGAGGATCTTGGAGCTTCTCCATGTTGATCTTTTTGGTGCCGTGCCCGAAGCAAGTCTTGGTGGGAAGAAATATTGCTTGGTGATTGTCGATGATTATTCAAGATTCACTTGGGTTTATTTCTTCAAGTTGAAGAGTGAGACCCAACAAACCTTCATCGACTTCTCCACCGAAATGCAACGACAACACAATGTCCCCATATTGGCTATTAGGAGTGATAATGGCTCCGAGTTCAAGAACTACACCCTCAATGAGTTTCTTAGTGAAGAGGGTATTCGTCATCAATATTCCGCCGCATATACCCCTCAACAAAATGGTGTAGCCGAGAGGAAGAACCGGACTCTTATGGATATGGCTAGGTCCATGCTTGCGGAGTTTAAGACTCCGCTAAGGTTTTGGGCGGAGGCTATATCCACGGCTTGTCACTCATCCAACCGGCTCTACTTCCGCAAAGGTTTGAACAAGACTCCTTATGAAATCCTCACCGGCAACAAGCCTAACATCTCCTACTTCCGCGTCTTCGGTTGTAAGTGTTTCTATTTGATTAAAGGTTGTCGCCTCACTAAATTCGAATCTAAATCTCTAGAGGGTATTTTTGTTGGTTACGGTGGCGAATCCCACACTTATAGAATCTATGATAAAGCTTCACGGCGCATCATAGAATCTTGTAGTGTGGTGTTCGATGAGAATGACGGCTCCCAAGTGGCGCAATTTCATGTTTCCGATGTAGATGATGAAATTCCTCAAGAAGCCATAAGAAGAATGGGTGTGGGATTCTTCCGCCCCATTGAGGAACCCCTTGTGGTGGATCGAGAAGGACAATGCTCTACTCAAGTGGAGCCTTCATCTACACAAGAAACCGTTGCCCATGAAGAGCAAGTTGCACCAACCCAAGAACAAGTTGAAGACCCTCAACCCGTTGATCAAGTTGCTATGCAAGATTCAAACTCTCCATCTCATGACGCTAGCCAAGATCAAGACCTTGCTCAACCATCTTCTTCAAATGTTGAAGCCGAGCCCATTGATGATCAAGGTCAACCTTCCGGTCAAGACGGGGACTCAAATGATCAAGATGATCAAGTGATACCTCCAAGATGCAATGAGGATATCGAAGCCCGTCGTCAAGCTCGAGTTGCAAGAACCATGGAACTTCGTGAACATTTCCTTGATAAGGTTATTGGTGATGTGAGAGGCAAGGTGTCCACCCGGAGGCAATTGGCAAATTTTAGTGATCATCAAGCTCATATTGCCATGTTTGAACCAAAGAAGGTTGCCGAAGCTCTTGAAGATCCGGATTGGTTGCTAGCAATGCATGAAGAACTCAACAATTTCGAGCGCAACAAAGTTTGGAAGTTAGTTGAGAAGCCAAAGGAGTGCCGCAATGTTATAGGCACAAAGTGGATTTTCAAGAACAAGCAAGATGAGCATGGCATGGTGGTGAGGAACAAGGCTCGTTTGGTGGCTCAAGGGTACTCTCAAGTTGAAGGCATTGATTTTGGAGAGACCTATGCTCCCGTGGCTCGCCTTGAGTCCATCCGTATCCTCCTTGCTTATGCTTCTTGCTATAACTTCAAATTGCAACAAATGGATGTTAAAAGTGCTTTTCTTAATGGTCCTTTAAAAGAGTTGGTATTCGTTAAGCAACCCCCGGGATTTGAGGACCCCAACTTCCCTAACCATGTCTACAAGCTCGATAAGGCGCTCTATGGACTTAAGCAAGCACCACGTGCGTGGTATGAGCACCTTAGAGAGTTATTGTTAGACCGTGGGTTTGAAGTTGGGCAAATCGATCCCACTCTTTTACTAAGAGGGTTAAAGGGGAGCTTTTCGTATGCCAACTATATGTTGATGATATTATCTTTGGCTCATCTAACAAAGCTTTTAATGATGAATTTGCAAAGCTTATGACCGATAGGTTTGAGATGTCTATGATGGGCGAGTTGAAGTTCTTCCTTGGATTTGAGATCAAGCAATTGAGAGGAGGGACTTTTATTAGCCAAGCAAAGTATATCCAAGACATGCTCAAGAGGTTCAATATGGTGGATGCTAAGGAGAAGAAGACTCCTATGGATACCAAGTGCCATCTACAACTTAACCCAAAGGGTATAGATGTGGATCAAAAGCTCTACCGCTCCATGATAGGTTCGTTGCTTTACCTTTGTGCATCTAGACCCGATATTGTGTTGAGTGTAGGTGTGTGTGCAAGGTATCAAGCGGCTCCTAAAGAAAGCCACATGTTGGCGGTCAAGAGAATCCTACGATATTTAATTCATACCCCAAGGTTTGGTTTGTGGTATCCAAGGGATTCATCTTTCACTCTTCGGGGTTTCACGGATTCGGATTGGGCCGGTGATCAAGATGATAGGAAATCAACTTCCGGGGCTTGCCAATTTCTTGGTGGGTCTTTGGTGAGTTGGTCTTCTAAGAAGCAAAATTGCATTTCCCTCTCCACCGCCGAAGCCGAGTATGTTGCCGCCGCAAGTGCATGCACTCAATTGTTATGGATGAGGCAAACTTTGAAGGAGTACGGTGTCACTTGTGACAAAGTGCCTCTTTTGTGTGACAATGAGAGTGCTATCAAGATTGCCTACAACCCGGTGCAACATTCAAGAACCAAGCACATTGAGATTCGTCATCATTTCATTCGAGATCATGTTGCCCGTGGAGACATTGAGCTTGCTTATGTGCCAACCAAGGACCAACTTGCCGATATATTCACGAAGCCACTTGATGAAGCAAGATTCACTTATTTGAGGAATGAACTAAATATCGTGGATTCGAGGAGCTTGACTTGACCATCTTGCATACACACCTATAGTTTCAACTTCTATCTTGGTTTAGGTGTAGGCATGGACATAGGGGGAGTGTTGTCCTAACTATTGGGCTCTCCCTCCCCCCATTATGCCTAGATTAATGCATTCATTGTTCTACTCTATATTCAATTCATGAATTGTGAGCTTAAATGATGAGTTGTGAGTGAGAACCCAAGATACATCTTCGCGGTGTCTCACTCCTTTATACTCATATATGGTGGCTTCGGCCACCGACCTCCTCATGTGAGGAGTTGGATCTTAGTTGGTGTTCATTTGGAATTTCTAGACCTATAAGTGTCACTATGTGTGTGCTATGGAAAATCACTCATGCTTGGCCTTTCACCTTTGCATCTTGCAAACATGAGTGTCGTACCATATTAAGACAGGTTGAGATCTTATCCTAAGCCCCAACGTATCCCTGAACCATTGCTTTCAATCACTCGTGTCCAGTTTTTGTGTGTGGCAGTTTTATCTTGGACATCTCTGGCGGCAGGCCGGAAATTCCGCCCTTAGGGGCCGGAATTTCCGGGGGCCGGAATTTCCGCCCTTCGGGCCGGAATTTCCGGTCTAAGTGACCGGGCACCCTTTTAACTGGGCCGCGGGGTGAACTTGCTCCCCCACGAGCAGTTCTTCCACCTCCCGCGCCCTCTCTTTCTCTCTCCGCCCGGGAGCCCTTGCCTTTGGACGATCTCCACCGGGCCGCCTCCGTCCCGGATTCCGCCGGTTTTTGGCCGGATTCGCATCTCCTCGTCGAGGGGATTCTTCTCCTCCGCTTGCTTTTCGCCATGGACGCCGGTAACTACCTCTATTTTTGAATCTAGGACGAACTCAAACTTCGTTTAACCTAGTCGATTTAGATGGTATTTGCTAGTTTCCTTCGGTTGAATTGCTCCATTAGGCTAGTTCTCTCCTTGCCTAGTAGTGATTTGAAAGTAGTGCGGATTTTCGCTCAGATTCAACGGAATTTCCGCCCGCTGCACAAGACCGGAACTTCCGGTGTGCAGCGGCCGGAACTTCCGGCCGGCCGGAATTTCCGCCCCTTCTGGGCCGGAATTTCCGGTGTGAACCTGAACCAAAATTGTTACTTTCTTCTCACTGCTATGTCCTTTTTAGCCGCCGGACACGAGTGCTTATCTATGCTTTCCCGTCTTTCTATTCTTCTTCCTGCAGGTGGTTCTTCATCTCGTCGTCGCTTCAAGCGTGCGGCCTCTCGCCCTCCTCGCAGCACTCCTCGCCCTGATGACATCGAGTTTGCTTCTGATTCAGACCAGGAGACTTTGGCAGCACGCCGCTCTCAGATTGACCAGCAGCGCAAGAAGAAGAAGGCAGTGCAGGTTGTGATCAGTGATATGAGGAAGTCTGAGTTCATTGAGTGGCGCAAGACGGACTTTTATGCTGAGCCTCGGGATCTGGAGATTGACAATTGTTTCTGGTGCCATGAGCAGGAGATCCTCTTCAAGGAAGTGTATATGGCCATGTCAGAAAAGAAGCGGGTTTGCCCCATGAAGGCTATTGACTTTGATCACCTGATGAAGAAGGAAGATTACTTTGGGACTGCCATCCGAGTTGTGGACTGTTTGGGACTGAGGAATCTGATGGATACCGAGTGCAACTACAATGTCACCATGATCCAGCAGTTTTATGCGACAGTTGTGTTTGACACAGATGTGAATATTGGTATGACTTGGATGTCTGACGGCCATATGCTCACCTCCAACTTCAGGGAGTTTGCTGCCATTCTTGGTTACCCATTTTCTGCCTCCCATCTCAATGAGGGGTCTCGCATGCATCTCATTGGGTGCGCTTATGACAAGAATCAGCTGAAGGACCTTTATAGTGATGAGAGCAAGGTTGGGAGCACCACTGGACTTCTTCCTCTCTATGACATTCTCTTGCGCATGTTCCGGGAGTCCATTGCTCCAAGTGCAGGTAACAACGATGCTATTCGTGGAGGGCTTGTGAATCTTCTTCACTTTGCTCATGAGACAGCTACTCAGGGTACCCTTCGCCCCAATGCGAACCCTGTGGATGTTATGGACTATATCTTCAATGAGATGTATGACTCTGTGATCAACAAGAAGGTGCCTCCTTATGCACCTTATGTGATGAAGCTCATCAAGGCCAAGTATCCGTTTTCTGATGATGTTGTGGATCCCGATGTGGAGCTTACCTGTGAGACTCATGGGAGGGTCAAAATGAACCGGAAGTCTGCTCATCTCACTCGTGGTGCCTCTTCAGCCCGTCGTGCTCCCCCCGCGCCTCGTGTCCCTCCTAGTGCTCCTGAGAGCTCATCTTCTGCAGGTGGGGCTCGCCCTAGGCGCTCTTGGATCAAGCGTGCTCTCGAGAAGATTTTGTGCATGGAGGTGGCTATTCACAAGGAGAATTATCATGGCTACGCCGAGCGCCGTTTGATTTTGCAGAATCAGCAGCAGATCATGGCTCATCTTCAGATGCCTCCACCGCCACCTGCGCAGCAGGTTCAGCCCCTTGTTCGCTACAAAAACTGGAACAGCAAGTATGTGGACTGGACTGTTGATGTGCCTGAGGATGATGACAGTGAAGAGGAGGAGGAGGGGTCCGAGGCCACGGCTTCGGAGTGACTTTTCTGGGACGTTTGTAGCATCGCTCTTTTCCCTTTTTGGTATCTTGATGCCAAAGGGGGAGAAGTAGTTCTTAGGCTTTCGGGCATTTGCATGGGTTGGGCACAAGCTTCTCTTCGTCTTATTTGCCTCTTCTAAGCTTGTGCCTATGTATCTTTCATAAGTGGAACTTTGTGATGTGTGGTGTAAGACATGCAAACCGTTGTGATCTACTTCATGTTATATCTTTTATTGTGTCATATATGCTCCTATCTAGGGGGAGCTCCCGTCGAGGGGGAGCCCCATTTATTCTTGTGTGTGTGTTGTCATCAATCACCAAAAAGGGGGAGATTGAAAGAACATCTCTTAGTTTTGGTGATTTAATGACAACACATATTATGGGCTAATCATATTTGGTTAAGTGTGTTGACAGGTTTTTTAGGTGGTTAGACCCTGTTGGTGAAAAGATCGAAGTTATGATCCTCGTCGAAGAAGAAGGTTAAGGTTTCTGTTGTTTCAGGACCGGAAGTTCCGGCCCTCTGGGCGGAATTTCCGGTGGGCGGAAATTCCGGCCTACGGGCGGAAGTTCCGGCCCCAGAGCGAAATCGACTAAGTCATTTTGGGATCCCTCTCTGGAGGGGTCCCGGAACTTCTCCCCGGAAGTTCCCCCGGAAATTTCCGGAGGGGCGGAAATTCCGGCCCCCAGGCCGGAAGTTCCGGCCCGTGGAAATTTCGGGTGGAAAAACGACTAAGTCATATTTGGGATCCCTCTCTGGAGGGGTCCCGGAACTTCCCTCCGGAAGTTCCCCCGGAAATTTCCGGTGGGGCGGAAATTCCGGCCTCCAGGCCGGAAGTTCCGGCCCGTGGAAATTTCGGGCGGAAATATGGCTAAGTCATTTTTGGGATCCCTCTCGGGAGGGGTCCCGGAACTTCAATCCGGAGGTTCCCCCGGAAATTTCCGTAGGGGCGGAAATTCCGGCCTGCTGGCCGGAAGTTCCGGCCCCCTGGAAATTTCCGAGGGATTTCGACTAAGTCTTTTCGGGGAACCCTCTCTGGAGGGGTCCCGGAGGTTGTGGGCGGAAGTTCTCTCCGGAGATTTCCGGCCCACCGGAAATTCCGGTCTACCGACCGGAAGTTCCGGCCCTTGGCCGGAACTTCCGGCCCTTTAACCCGGAATTTCCGGCCTCCCGACTCCTGTAACGGCTAGAAATCCTGGAGGGGTATAAATACCCCTCCACCTACCTCCAGCCCCCTTAGCTCTTGCACCCTCTCTCTTCATTAAAAGCAAAAGCTCATAATTGCAAGATCTCTCAACTCCTCCAACCAAAAGCTTTGATTCTTGGAGGATTGAAGGAGGAGGACCCGATCTACATCTTCACCAAGCCGTTTTTCATTTCCCCCTCATTCACTTGAGGGATTTCTCTTCTAGGGTTAGCTTTGTGTTACCCTAGATTCTTGTGCTCACTTGTTGTTGTAATTGTAACAGAGTGTTGATTTGGGAGCCCCCAATTAAGTTGTGGGTGTGTGCCCCAAGAACGTTGTAAGGGCTCCGGATTCCGCCTTGAAGGTCTCCGATAGTGGAAGGTGAACTAGGCCTTTGTGGCGAGGTTCATCGGAGAATAGGGTGAGGCCTTTGTGGCGTTGAGTAGGCCTTCGTGGCGAGCTCACACCCCTCCAACGAGACGTACTCCCTTAACAAGGAGGAACTCGGGAATACATCCTTGTCTCCGCGTGCTTCCATTTCGGTTATCTCTTTCCTCCCTTATCTCCCTATTGTGTTTCTTGCTTAGTTGTTTTTGTCCTTGTCATATAGATAAATTCACCGTAGTTGCATATCTAGAGAATTTATCTTTTATGTCAAGCCTAAATTGAAAAAGAAATAAAAATTGGGTAGCACCTATTCACCCCCCCCCTCTAGGTGCTCATACGATCCCCTTCAGCGGCAGCAGGAGGCGCCGCAGGAGGAGCCGGAGGACCAACACCACCACCACCACCACCACCACCACCCCCAGAAGGATCAGGAGGCAGCGTGCCAACGGACCACCGCCTGAAGGAGGAGTCGGAGGGGAGGAGCACCTGGTGCCTTAGGGTCTCAGCCTAACAGATTTCATACCCCAGGGACATTACTCTAATCCTATGGACAACGTACATGCGGCGACTCTGAGGTTGGAGAATATTGGTGGTACCAGAGGGACCAGCAGGACAGGAGACTCGTGAGGCTATCGAGCTACTGAAGACAGCTTTGACTCAGCAAGCTTTGTACCCAACCTTTTCAGATGCAAGTAGGCTACACTCAACACCCTTTAACTCAGGTACGAGGAGTCGGCACGGTGAGTCCAACCCGGCCAACTCTACGAGTGCAAGGCGCGTGAGCTAGTGAGGAATCGTGCAAACATGCCAACTGCTTCACAGGCTCAGCTAGTGGTTGATGAAGCAAGGCAACGACGAGAAAGAGAAGCAGCAAGAGCTCGGAAGCAGAGAGGGACAGAGCGTTAGGGGTGCAGCCAACCCGCCTCAGCCAACCCGGGTGCACGAGGAGGGGTTACTTCTCCTGGTGCCCCCAGCATAACAGGACCAGAGTGTTTGTCTGATGCCATCAGGTCCGAGTCCTTCCCCAGCAGTTTCAAGGAGCCGCGCAAGGTTCCAAACTACGAGCCAAACATGGACCCGACCTCTTGGTGGGTACATACGAGATGGCAATGAGTATTCGCAATGCCAACAGGTAATTGTGTGCCAAGTTCATGTATCTTATGATGGAGGGAGCAGCCAAGGTTTGGATGCGCAACTTGCCTCCTAGGTCAATCAACTCTTGGGAGCAATTGAAGGCGGCTTTTATTCAGAACTTCCAGGGCACATGCAAAAAACTCGCACCATCGAGGACCTAGAGCGGTGTGTCCAGAGGAAGGGCGAGTCAGCAAGGCACTGGATGAAGCGAGTCTCAGAGATCATTAACTCCTCACAAGGACTCCCACCAGTTTCAGTGTTAATGGCGATGGAGAGAATTGCAGTTACAATCCCTTGAGTTGGAAGCTAGGTCGTATGAAGGAGAGCCTGAATCAAGGTATTCCCCTTACGATTGGTGAGATCATGGCAGGTGCTAATAAGCACGCTGCCACAGACAAAACAAAGGATCAGGAGGAAGGAACTAAAGGACAAGGTGGCATGGTCAGAATCAGAACCAGAATCAGAACCAGAATCAAGGTGGTGGCAAAGGCCTATGGAGACAACTCTGACCTAGTGGCCAACACAAACTGGAGTCAGACGCAAGGACAATAATTCTGGTGGATACCAAGGCCACACTCCAAGCACGGAGGAGGTCTTGAGGATTCCCTGCCCTAAACATGCTAAGAACGGTAGATGCGGTCATACCCTGGGACAGTGCGTAGATTTGCAGCGCGCCAGGTTCCAAGGGCCAGGAGGAGGGTAAAAACAATGGTGGATATAGAGGAAACAATGGAGCCGGAGGACCCGGCAATAATGGTGGGGGAGCCGGCAATAACCCAAACCAACCTCAAGGAGGAGGTCACCAGCGAGCGGGGTTCCAGCAGAACCCGAAGCAGCTCAATGATGGCAATGGGTCAGTATTACGTCACAACTCGGCAGCACAACCCGAGTCGTGGCAGCTACCATTCTTCACAACTAGTACGTCCAAGCGTTCCAAGAAGTTGAAAGTCGGAGCAGTTAATGCAGTAGAGCCGGCCCTTCC
>QRDG01000128.1:1104965-1161551 GCA_012064385.1 Puccinellia tenuiflora
GGGGGGGGGGGGCGACGGCCCCCCTGAGCTACACATAGCTCCGCCACTGCCTTCGTTGTCACCGCGTCCTGCGTCTCCCGCCTCGAGAGCGACATTCCGTGCACCGCCGTGCACTCATCGGCCAAACCAAGGCCGATCTCCCAGCCCGCCTCGCCAACTCCGATGCTCGCCTCCTCGTCGCCCAAGAGGGTGTGTCCGCTGTCACATTTTTGCACTGCAAATTAAGATCGATACATCATAAAGACATAAAAGTAGCAACGAAGCCAAAGACTTACTAAAATTATATTGGTTGAAATGTTCACTCTCCCGCTTCTTTGGCAACGTGTTATCCACCGAGCAATAACAAATAACTTGAAACCTCTTTTGTAACAAGTCACCGGTACGAATGGTTGCCAACCTTATAAACCGTCGAATAATAGCTTTCAAGCAAAAAAAATTGAAAAATATCAATATGGGTCTAGTTTCAACGTCGAGACGGAGCCAACGGTAAAGACGAATCGTCAATTAACCGAAATAGGCTTGCGCCCCACTATATTAATATAGCAAACACCCGATACAACCGATGAGAGATGCTGGGACGGCAGCAGCACAAACCCGTCCAAAAGAAACGAAAAAGAAAACAAAAAAGAAACAAATGCGGGCAACGGTGGGACGACGAAGATGAATAGGCTCCATGACCGCTGCGCCCACCGGAGAACATCCACCAAGCTCCTAGGGCTCCGAAGCGCCGGTACCAAGCAACACCTTCAAGAAGGAGCACGACGACAACGACGCTGCTGCCTAGGGTTTCCCCCGGTACATGGCGGGGAGGGATGGTAACACCCGACGCCCTTCAGGAAGGACTGGCGGCACCCTTGGACGCCACCGCGTCGGTGTCGGACTAGCCGACAAGGATTTCTCCCGACCCACCCCACGACCCTCGGCACTCCGGAGCACTCCACCATACCGACCACCACCCAACGCCAACACAATCAGAGAGCCACTCACATTGTCACCCCTGGCATCGAGAAGGGAGACTTGCACACCGAAGAAGAAGAGCCGCCATGGACTTGGGGTCGTAGCTCCGCCGGCACGTGGGAGGGACCGACCTCCATCGTCAGAAATGGTAACCGACCGGACGCAACATCAAGAGCATACCAGGCCTGCGGGCCCACAGGCCCGGCCGGGCCCCGAGAGGCCCGTAAAGCTCCCGCCGTCGTGCTGCAGAAGACGCGCCGTTGGCGCCTAAAACCCAGATGGGGCCCGGCGGGTCCCGATCTGGGCCGGGGGCGGCGCGCCGGCCCAGCACCCCGCCGGCCACTGTCCCGCCGCCAAGGGGCGGCGTCGCGCTGCTCGGGCCACCCAGACCCGCCGGGACCATCGCCGCCGAGGGGCACCGTCGTGTCACCGCCGCCGACACCGCCCGGGCTTTGCCCGGCGGCAGGGGAGAGACGCGGGAGTGGGCGCGGAGACGCGGGCGAGACGGGGCCGCGCCGGTCGCCGCTCGGGGGCGACGGGCGCGGGCACGGGGAGGGTGGGGGGCGGGGGGGGGGGGGGAGAGAAGGAGGGGAGAGGCGGCGCCGGCCGGCCGCCGTGGGCGCGGGCGCGGTGGCGGCTAGGGTAGGGGCAATCGTCAATTGACTTTGTGATTCAGGAGAGAAAACATTTCAAAATTTTGTTTCTGCAAAACGTTTGATGGGCACGCGCGAACGAGCACGCTATTTAGCGTCCAAAAATTTTAACCAATAGTTTGCCTAGATGATGAACATATTAAAGGAGCAATGGAACGGATCGAAACTGGCATAAAAATGGTTTGTTTACCCAACATATTCCAAGCAAAAAAAATTGTCATGACAGCATAAGTAGAAGGGCACACATCTCACAGGAAATTTTGAAACCATAATAAACCGTACAATTCATCAAGGAGGCATGTGTCCTCGTAAATGCAACACACTAGTCCATTGTACCGTCGTCATTTCCCGATGAAGGCCACCGTGCGCTGCTGCAGCTCGACGCCCTCCTCGGAGTCGAGCTTATCGAAGTGAAACGCGTGGCCGACGCCCTTGGACTCGAACAGCTCCACCTCGCCGGCGTAGTCGCTCGCCTTGAGCTCCCGGTAGTACCACAGCGCCCGCTCCTTGAGCCGGGAGTCGTTCTCGGCCGCGCACACCAGCACGCGCTCGCACGGGATCTTGGCCACGGCGGCGCGCGCGTCGTCGCTGACGAACGGGTTCACCACAGGGTCTTCCAGCCCCAGCGACCCCGAGAACACGAACCTCCACCTGAGCTCCATCTGCTCCCGCACCTCGGGGCCCAACGACGCCGCCTCCGCACCCACCGCATCCTTCCCGTTGAAGTACGGGTGCACGACCAGGAGGCCGCGGACGGACACGCCGGCCGCGGAGGCGCGGATGGCCATGTTGTGCGCGAGGTTGGCGCCGGAGCTGCAGCCGGCGAGGAACACGCGGGAGAGGTCGGCCCGGTCGAGCATCCACGGGTCTGCGCCGTCCCCGAGGGTGACCGCCCACCGCACGGCCGCCCACCCGTCCTCGTACGCCGCGGGGAGCATGTGCTCCGGCGCGAGGCGGTAGTAGACGGACACGCCGATGGCGCCGGCGCGGGCGACGAGGTCGTTGAGGTAGGCGTGCGTGAGGGGGCGGGCGGGCGAGCCGACGACGAAGCCGCCGCCGTGGAAGTAGACGATGACGGGGAGCTTGGCATTGGCAGGGGACGCGGCGGTGTCGGGCGGGAGGTAGACGCGCGCTCGGGCGGCGCCAACGTGGATGTCCTTGGAGACGACGCCAGTGAGCGGATCGGTGCCGGCGGGGACGGTGGCATTGCTGCCGTGGCGGAAGACGCGGCCGCTCTTGTACTGGCAGAGGAACGGCGGGAAGTCGAAGCTGATCTCGGAGTCGAGATCCATTGCAGGAGATGGGCAGCGGAAGTGGTTGGTGGTCGGTCGTGGGAGTAGGAAATGATCTGACCACCGAGTCCGAGGACTACACCAACCATGTTCTAACCCGGCCGGGATTGTCTGACTTGCTGGTTCAAAGCCAGAGGTGTACAGTACCTCTGACTTTGCTCAGTTCTCATCCGTCCGATAAAAAACATGTGGCCTAGATTGAGCGCTACAGGAGCAACGAAACAGTATTTACTACAGGCATGCGAACAGTGATTTGGTGAACAGTATTTCCAAACAGTGTTTTGCTCAGATTTGTACCGTTGGATTTTGACTTTGTCTCACAAAGTCAGAGAATCCTGACCAGTTCTAACCATTGAACTGTGCTCAGTGGCTCAGTGCTCACGACCAAAAACGCCACTATGCCCACGAGGCCACGCAGATCTCAAGGCTTTTGTTCTTCCTCCATGATTCGGTTCTTTCCCAATTTGTTACAAAGGCACGCAATTCTCAGAAAACAAAAAGGGCACGCGCTAGGAATCCGGCCAATACTCGGTCGGTCGGTCTAATAGCTGTTCGATCTACTCGTAGGGTAAATAACTATATCACTCGTCGGATTAATGTAACAACTTTGTGCAACATTTTCGTGATATTTTTTCTTGTAAATCCGTAAAGCTTATGACAACTTTTGCAACATTTCTTAGCATGCCCATCCATGTGAAGGCAAGTAGTTAAAATAAGTATGAAAGGGCTAATTTTTTTCTACCTAATGTATTCCTCTACCTGTATATTTTTTTTGAGGCAACCCTCTACCTATTACATTGAATGTAAAAAAAATGTCTAAATGCAATTGTTTAACAATGGTAGGCAACATGGGCCAACCACAAACTTTGTACTTTTGGATGTAATCCCATGAGAATTGGCCCTCTTTTGATCGAAAAAAATCAGTGTTTTTTTGAGGATTCCAATCCCTAGGAAATTTTCCCGTGGAAACCTTTGGATCATAAATTGAGGTCATTAAATTCTTAAGAAATCTATTCCTATATCTTTCACTACTCTCTCCCCTAAATCCTGCAAAATTTCTTTGTTTGTTTTTCTGTGTACTATCCAAAGGCATTTCTTATAAATTTATGTTTTTTGAAACCCTATAGAAATTTACAGTACATTTTAAAAATTCTGCAAATTCGAAGACCCTTAGAATTGGTACCAAAGGCCCCGCTTAGGATGCTGTTTATTTCGACGCCGGTATTTCTCTACCGGTCTTGGCTCCGAGGTCCGGATCATTTTTCGACGGATTCCGTCGTTTAGAGGAAAAAACGCCCAATCAGGGTTTGTTTACTTCCGGTGTATTTTAGGGGATCGGAGGGTATTATGCTGAATCACGGAAAATTCTCAATAGTCCGTTTACTTCTCCGGGTTTGGACGGGATAATCTCGAGATATCCCCACAACTCCCCTCATTTTTGCCTAGATTAAAAACTCTACCTCATGCTAGTGTATTTTTTAAGAAGAGTATTTGAGAAAATGATAGAGGATTGGGTGAACATCAAATTCCCTCTCATCTCCAAACTTTCTGAGGGTGAAGAAACAAGCAAAGAATAAGCTGAACGTGGTATATACGAGAGAAGTAAACAAGCCTCAAGCGGGGGGCCTAAAGAGTGAACCAGATACGGTTAAAAAAAAGGGAAGCGCTGAGCGTCCCCCGGGGGATCGGAAAGCCCCGATCCCCCGCATCCAGCAAACGACACGTGTCCGACGGGCCCCTTTCATTTGTCTTCGTAAAAGAAAAACACACAAAAAAAAAGCGCGGACATGCCCAACTCCAACCCGCACCCTACAGCCCCGCTGCACAAAAAGAAGGCCGACATGTAGCACTGTCGCTGCTCGGCTGCTCCCCTGCAGCACCGCCGCCAACGGATGGAAGCCCCGTCGCCAGCTCCATGCACCACCGCTGCCAACCATGGTAGCACAGCTGCTGACCAATGGCAGCACCTTCTCCCGCCGACGGTAGCAACGCCGACAGCCGATGACAGCAAAAACGACATGTTTTGCTAGCATCCGCGCTTTGTCGCTGGCAGCAACGTGATGTACTCCTTGCAAGCGCCGACGACAACCACTGTTAGCACCGGCGCTATCCAGGCCTGGGTAGCACCGCCGTCCATCAATGGCAGCAACACATGCTTGCTTTGACAGTATTGCCGCTCACCGCTGGCAGCACCGCGCCTCCGCCATGGTAGCAGCGCTACCCCCGTGCCCTGATAGCACCGCCCCGCCATGCCGGCAATTGCGCTGCCTTTCCCTCGCAGCAACACTGGCACCCGATTGAGAAGCAGCTCTGGCTACCCTCTTTGCATCTTCATGGTCGCCAGCGCTGGGAGGGATTGTAGCCGCGGTAGTCGCCTATGGTAGCAGTGATGCCCTTCCTCGGCAGCATCGGGGTCCGTCGATGGAAGCACCTTCTCATCCGCAGCTCCTCGCCGGAGGTAGGAGAGAGAAGTCGGGATTGGGATGGGTTGCGCGCTGCGTTCCCTCGTGAGGGCCATGGAGGGACGGATAAAGGGAGGGGGGAGAGGAAGTGGCCACCGCCACCGGAGTGGAGGGCGGAGGGGTTTCGCTTCCACCAGAGTGGAGGACGGGTGGGTCGAGGCGCAGAAGGTAGGGGATCGAGGGGAGCTGGGAGCATCGCCTGGGAATCGTTTCAATCTGGAGGCCTCCGCGAGAGGATATGGACCAAAGGGAGACGCGTCCGAGTGGGGTCCACATGTGGACACGCGGCGCACGGGCGAGCAGGAGGATGCGAGAGTCGTGATCCCCCGGCTGATACGTAGCGTTTCCCTAAAAAAAAAGGTTCGAACTTTGGCATTGACAGTTTGACAGACCTAGTGCTGGCCATCGGGCCGTGCTTTCCTGGGCCGCCCAAAGGCACGAAATGAGGCCTGAGGCCCAGCACGGCACGAGCATGAAAGCGGGCCGGGCTTTTTCTGGAAATAGGCCCGAAGGCACGGTAAGGCCCGAAACTATTATTTTTTTCGCATTTTTTTCTTTATTTTATAAGTAAAACTAGTTTTATTTGTTGGTTGGGCCGGGCTTTTTTTCCCGATGAGGCCCGCGGCCCGAACAGGCACGGCACGAGGAGGCCCGAGCCCGAGCAGGCCGTGCCCAGGCCATGCCGGGCCGGCCCGATGGCCAGCATTAGACAAACCTATAGGTGGCCAAATGGGCCATGCCAAATGGGCCGGCCCGAGGCACGAGGATTTTGGCCCGGCCCAGGCCCGGCACGGAACTAAACGGGCCGTGCCGCGGCACGGGCCCGGTTGTGCCCAGGCCGGCCTCCGATTTGAGGCACGCGGGTCGGCACGGCACGGCCCGTTTAGCTTTTTTTTATTTTTTTACGTATTTTTATCTTTTTTTTGTCACATTTACGCTAAATGGGCCGTGCCCGACAGGCCAACCGTGCCTAACGGGCCGTCGGCGTGCCTCCTGGGCCGTGCCGGAGGTCTGGCCACAGCACGCGGGCCGGCCCAGACAGTGCACGATTCTAATCGTGGTTAACGGGCTGTGCCGTTGCCGGGCCGTGCCGGCACCGTACCGGGCCGTGCCGGCCCGTTTGGCCACCTATAGACAAACCCGGAGGCCGGAGCGAAAAAAACCTCTCGAGTGCCTCCAGGCTCCTACCCGACCCCGGCCGGCATCCCCCCTGTCGCCTCCAGCCAGCGCCAAAATCAAACCCTGCTCCGCCGGTCCGGCGACCTACCCGGAGACGAACCTCTACGACCCAATCGCGCGGAGCGCCCGCTCACCATGACGGAGGTACTCCCCGCTCTCACTTCCTCCTGCGAACTTCGAGGCCGCGCGTTCCCCAACGCGGCTGCGAGATTTCACGCGCACAGATTTGGGCGCAACCCGGTGCTTGCTTATTGCGACTGTTGTCACGGCCGTCGTCATAGGAATCGTGTTTTTGATGGGCTAATCTACCCGATGACCCTTGACCTCGCCCGGTAGCGGTCTAGCTTTTAGTCTCGTGGGTCTCGAAGAATTAGGGTTAGGTTCGCTTGCCTGTGCATGTCTCGCACGGTTCAGTTGCGACGAAGGGAACCTGTAGTTTTGGGAGGCCGAACTACAGATGAATTAGGCCCTCTGATGTGGTTCCATCAACCATGCCGGGCGGTGGCACTTCATCCGTTCTAGATTTTGAGGACCGGGGAATTTGTAAGACGCCCAAGTGGAGATTAGCGGGTGGGAAGTGTCAATACATCCTGGTGTAATGCTGTTATTTTGCGATGTCTGTCTTTTGTACTAGAAAATAGTGAGCATCTGTTTTGCTTTTCGAAAAAATACCTGAATCTTCTACGGAATGTTGTGTTAGTAATCTCTGTTATCTCGATTTTTAGGACGGGGGAATTTGTAAGACGCTCAAGTGGAGATTAGCGGGCGGGAAGTGCCAATACATCCTGGTGTAATGCTGATATTTTTGCGATGTTTGTATTTTGTAGAAAATAGTGAGAATTGTTTTTTGCGTTTCGAAAAATCAACTGCAATCTTCTACTGACCGATGTGTTATTAATCTTTGTTATGCTCTTGAGCATCCAATTCTTGAAGTTAAATATTGGGACTAATAACTTTTCCTCTCTTGTTTCAGTATTGGGTGAGCCAAGGAAACAAATGGTGCGACTTGTGTAAAATTTTCATATCTAACAATCCATTCAGCATCAGAACGCATGAAGTCGGTAAACGGCACAAGGACAATGTCACCCAAAGATTGTCTACGATGCAAAAGGATGGTGCTGCCAAGGAAAAGGAGCAGCAGCAAGCAGCTAAAGCACTCCAGCTGATAGAAGCTGTACGTCCTCAATTTGCTGTATTTTATATGTATTGCTATCCATCAGTTAAGTCTAGCCGTGACATAAATATCATTTTTGTGAACTGGATTTGTAAATGGAAAAGATAAATATGGTGCTACGTTGTTAGAATACGCAGGCTTTTCATCTTACATAATCGCTTGTTGTATTCTGTTGCAGTTTGTCCTGAGTTATGGAGGCAGCATGCCTGATTATATTTCAATTTTTTCTGTGCAGAAAGCTAAAAAGAGTTACCAGAAAGATTTAGAGAATAACCAGAGAAACGTGGATGGTGACAGTTCTGCAGCACCTGGAGAAGGTTGTTTTCTTTGATACCTGAATACCTTATGCATTGCGCCCTTAGTTTTCCATTGCGTGCATGGTCATCTTTGATTCGTGCAGCATAAATAAATCTTGATCTATTATTAGCATCTGCTTGTGTATTCATTACTTTGCTGACTTTTCTCCTACTGTTTCTACTTGTTCACTTCCTTAGTTCCCAGCCAGATGGCCACATCACAGCAGGGGGAATCTCATAGCTGAACCCAGATATTTATCGTCAGTTTTCCAAGTCCCACTTATTTCTTATGCTTAAATTACCCATTCAAATATATCTTGCTAGCTGGTTCAAAATGATATCCAACTTTCTTTTTATTCATGCAAGCCAAATGTCCTCACTAAAATATCTTAATAAATTCTTATTTGATTGGGCAGAAAAATGTCAGCATTTCAACTAGTGACCCAAAATCATCATGACGCGTCGACGCGTGTGAAATTGAGCGGGACAAAAAAAATTTGAATGATGCCAAATTGAAAATCAGCTAGCTGCAAGTTAGAGTGTTAGACATGTATTCGGGTTCTACCAGGAATAAGATATTTTGGGCTAGAATACTGGGTATCGAAGACTATCTGCCACCAATTCTAATGGGGCAATTAATACCTTTGTCTGGATTCCCTAGTATGGATTATGAGGTATACTTTGCATGGACAATCTGATCATATTGTACTATGACAAAGCATTTCGTTCGAGATTGTTGATGGTGCATTGATGTCATTTTGAAGGTCCTACCGGTGTTGGTTAACATGTTTAAAATCTGGTATGTGCAGGATGGACATTCGACTCAACTACAGGGTATTACCATGATAAATCTACTGGGCTTTACTACGACTCGAACTCCGGATTCTATTATTCTGATGGTTTAGGTACTTACATTAACCAGACACACATATCTGAATTTCGTATTCATCCTGTCATGCTTTCCAGAAACTTTGTTCTTTACGATATATTTTTTTTCGCTGCACAGGCAAATGGGTCACCCAGGAAGAGGCATACAAGTCCGTGGAAACTTCCAAAACTGCAGTTGCCCAATCCTCAACATCGCAGACGAAACCACCTGGTGGAGGCGGGGCTCTCTCCAGTATTAAAGGAGGGCCAGCTCCAGGTGTGGTGGTCACGAAACCACTGAACCCGATGAGACCCGTGAAGGGTGCTCCATCTGGTGTCGCTGCAAACAAGAGGAAAAGGGAGGATAAGAAGCCCAAGGTGGTTTCGAAGGAGGAGCAGGCTGCTCTGAGAGCGCGGGAAGCAGCGAGGAAACGAGTCGACGACAGGGAGAAGCCTCTGATGGGATTGTATAAAACGTATTGAGGTGCCAATCTCTCACCCAGTTGCGCTACCTGATAGATCCGAAATGCTAATGGATGAATAGTTCTGAAAAAAAAGAGAGATGGGTTTTCGGTCTTGAGAGGAGCATCCCTGCAGTGTACCATATCTCATCAAAGTTGCTGAACTGGCCAGATTATCCTGTGTGGAACATGTAAGAAATGAGCAGTCAATCCATTTCTTTGTTCGTTTTTCCCCCAGTTGAATACACACGTCATAAAATGGTGGGAACTGTAGGCACTTGTGGACGCCACCTGAGACAAATTATATTATACGGAGGAGTACTACCATGTATCCTGTGATCTGAAGAAGTTGTCCTGCCTCTCTGTGTGAAAGCACCAAAACATGGAGATGGGCGCCCTCTCGTCCACACCAGAGACCAACCACGTTCACAGGTTTCTTCGCCCTCCCCGATGGGGAGCGAGACGTGCCAGGGTGTCTCCGACCACCTGCTGGCTGCTGCTGGTCAACCGCGTTCGTTTCTCCACACACCAAAGCTGTCGCCGCCCACGAGTGTTTTATCGCACGGATGGGACATGTGTTCGGGTAGATGTGGACTGGAGGAAATCACCCAAAGAGGAGCAGAGTTGTTTGTTCCCAACACGTTGATGTGCAGCAAAGGAGAAACAAAATGAATGCCGGATAGGGTCGTTTCTCGTTCAGCGTCAGCAGCACTAGTTAATCATGCTCACAATCTGCCTGCCGAATCCCACGACGGAGAAAGTTCCAAAAGGTACAGCAGAAATCATGGCAGAGAACCGGAGGCTGCTGATTAATACTCTAATAACGAAGTAATAAAGAAGAAGGAAAAATGTCATCTTCGACATGATGCTTCGCACGTTCCCTATCGAACTGAAGGCCATCGCACCGTCGGCGCCCTTCATTTTTTTATTCCGGAAAGAATATCGTGGATCCGCCTCTGACCGAAAGCATGTCATGTTGGGCACCCGTGTAACCTGTCTTTGACCCGGACTGGTCGTATATGTGGTCAAAACGAGCGTGCGCCGGTCGGAGCCGCAGATCACTGCACCTACTGTTAGCCCCGTCAATGATTTTTCAACGGACGTGCTCAAGGCCATATATATAATCTGGCTACCTACAACCTACTCACTCCGTTCCAAATTAGTTGTCTTTCATTTGTCAAAAAGCGGATGTATCTATACTTATAACATGTCTAGATACATTCATTTTTTAACAAATAGAAGACAACTAATTTGGAATGGAGGGAGTACTTATATTATAGTTAAACTTGTTCCTCGCATTACACAACGATCACCAACAACAAACACAACGGTTTAATGCGACGGACCACTTTGGACATGTAGAACATGACTAAAACCATCTATCACTGACTAAACTATCGCTAATTAAGCTACTACTACAAGCCTACAAAACATACATATAACGTGCCCCGAAAAACATTGGTTCCATCGTCCAACGACGTATGCCTGTGGCGGTACGTGACAAAGGATCATCCATGTATTTTAGTCGTCTATTCTATGGGAGCCCAATGATTTGACACCGGTAGATATCGACCCCTGGATCTGCACGGGCCTTTGAAAACGATCGTATGCAGGTGTGATTAGCCGGTCGCGATTATTCGTGCAATAAAATACCAAGTGTTTCTTAATGAAAAAGGATGTTCAGACGAGTACATAATCCATTTGTTTTTTTTTACATGCATAATCCAATCGCCCTCTATTCTTATCTGTTCCACGCTTTTGTCTGGTGAAATGTGGTTTCGTTTGATACCCTGAGCATGTATAGGTCCAAGCAACCGCCGCTTCAGGTTAAGGCTAAAACCATCAGAAAGTGTTAATGGAGCTCGAGCTCCATGCAGCCCGTTTTAAGGAAAAACAAAATCAAAATGTCTAAGTTTCAAAAAAATTAGAAACAAATCTTACATATAGATGATGTCCCGGTCTACCAGTGTGCAAATTTGTAATCCAAAATTCATAGGCCATACAAAAATGGCAAATCTGGTATGATTTCAAAATTTCGAAGCTATATAACCATTCGTCATTTTTATAATGATGAAAACCTAACATCTTTTTTTTGGAACTTTGCAGATGCAAAACCACCATAAATAATTAGGTTAAATTTTGGAGGATGGTTTCATCTTTTGAGGTTATGATACAAATAGGAAAATCAACGACGTGGGAAATTTTATAAGGTAGGAACAATAAGAAAACAACGACTAATATGCTCATTTCTTTTCCATGCAAAAAGCACAAACATAAGTGAATTTATCTTGACATCTTTGTGTATGATTGAAATATTTATGTTTTTACATTAATTATATGGGTCATGGTTTCATAATATTCTCTGCATCAACGAGTTTTCATTTTTTTCTGGCAGTCCTAAAAGGAAAACTGAAAGTGCATGGTTGCCCCCATGTGTGGTTTTGGTAATTAATGACAATCTCTATGAACTAATGTTTGTATTGAGCTATATTTGTAGGTGTGTAAGGGAAGAAAAGTATGTGTTGATCAAGGCTAAGTGCGTGTTGATCAACTCTCAAGTCCAAGTGAAGATATGCCGAAGAAGTGCTTCTCCCATCTTGGTGTATGGGGGAGCAACATGTGAATCTTCACCGAAGCGCAATCGAAGAAAGGTGGTGCATCTTGAGGAGATGAAGATCGTCTTCATCGACCTCAAGTGGATTAAAAGCGCAAGGCAAAGGTATGTTCTTGATAGGGTTTCTATTTTACCGGTCTCATGATGTTTAGTGAGAGACCGGGTTATAGGATAGATAGCCGTACTATTAAGAGGGGCTCTCGACCGAGTTTCGTGATCGTATCGTCGTAGAGAGCACAAACCTTTGCATCCATGCAATCATCTTTATTGGTTCTTATTTGGATCTTATCGTGGTGTGGTCTTGGTGCTTGTCGTGCTTGTCATGACAAGGCCAAGTTCACCGAAAACGGTTTTCATATACGTCTTCTTTTGCGTTTTTGGTTTTGGAGGTTTATCGGTTCGTCTTTCTTAGAGAGGTTTTACCTTTCTCCATTTGGTTTTATCCTCCCTTGTTGGACTATGATGTTTCTCTGTATATTCTTGTAGAGCTCATTGTTACGATTCCAACGAGTCCAAGATCATTGAAAACGGAGTCCGGATGCAAAAGATATGCCCGTTTTCGTTTTTCTCTTTCTACTGTTTTTCAGTGGGGCGGAAGTTCCGGCCCTGAGGGGAGATATATCAGCAATGCGTGGGCACTTAGCTATATTCATTTATAAGATTAGATTCGTGATAGTTCATCCGGGCATCCGTACTACCATACAACACTTCATCCTTCGTATATGAAAACGGAACACTCCAGTGTCGTTTCGCTGTCGCCAATATCCCTAAGGCCCCACTTGGATGGTCGTAATTCGGCCGTAAAGTGGAGTATTAGGCCCCGCTTGGGAATCCATTTTATTTCCCCCCTCGGCCGTTTTCGAGCGTTAGCATAATTATACGGACCTCGGTAGCTCCGTAATTTTCCCGACAGAATACGGCGCTGAAACGGCCATCCAAGCGGGCCCTTAGTGTGCGCTGAAAAAAAAACGGTTGTGGTCAGTAACCCCACTTGGATGCCAGTTTAAATTTTCCCTTCCGTCTCGTTTCCGCCCGGAAGACGTGGAGATTTCTACGGACCTGCCATCCTCCGTGAAAAATTCCATCGTATTCTTGTGCACGGCCATATACAGGCGTAAAGTAAAACGACCCTACAAATAAACCTACGAGCCAAGTGGGGCCTGAGTAGTACTCAGTCTACGTGAAATCCCTTTGTCTGATTGTAGTGCGAATCAAATACAACATGAACATGACAGAGCTCTAGACAAAAAAGTTTGGCGTGGAAATGTCTTAATTTGGTGGTATAAGAAAGCCCCGTTTTTGTTGATCATTTGCATTTAGTGAAATAAACTCGAATTGTTTTTACTAAATACATGGATGAATATGTGATCTACCCGTAGCAACGCACGGGTATTTTGCTAGTGTGGATAATAGCACAACTCTAACTAAAAATGCTATATTGCCATGTGCTAGTCCTAGTAGTTCATCCACTCAAAATGTTGGTACATTTTGTGATGAATTACTTTCCTTGCCTTGTTGCTCTAACAATGAAGCTTCTACTTCCTCTAGTGCTTTTGTTGTCACTAACCATGTAGAGGAAATAAAAGACCTCAAGGCCCAAGTCACTTCTTTGAAGAAAGACTTGGAAAAGCGTCATGAAGGGAAGAGTGCACTTAACAACATGTTGAGTGTGCAACAATCCCCAAATGACAAGAGTGGACTTGGATTCAACTCCAACAACAAGATCAAGTCCAAGTTTGAGAAGAAGAAGGGCCAAGTACAAGTCAAGAATCCGGCCAAGATCATTTGCTTCAAGTGCAAGCTAGAGGGGCACCATGTTCGGGATTGCCCAATGAAGAAGAAGCCTCTTAGTGAGAAGCAACTAGGGAAGCGGCCTCTTATTCAATCTCGTGCTCAACCACAAGTTGAACAAAGGCCACCTCCTAAGAAGACTCAAGTCAATGCTCCTCGAGTTGAGGAGCCCATTAAGAAGAAAGAAAAGAGTCGATGTTGCTACCTTTGCGTGGCAAGGGTCACTTTGCTTCCTCATGCACTAACGGTACCTCATCCAACCCTATCATAATTGATGATGTTTATTCTCTTGGGAAGGATAGAATTGGCAATGTGTTTGCCAAATATGTGGGGACTCAAAGTGGTGTCAAGAAAAGAACCATTTGGGTTCCCAAGCCTATTGTGACTAACTTCTTAGGACCCAACTTGGTTGGGGACCAACAAGCTCAAACTTGATCAATAGGTGTTGGTGGAGGACATTGGTGACTTGGCTATCATTTGAAGAATTAAGGGATCTTCATGGTTATAATTCATCAAGCCAAGTCAATTGGATTTTCACATATCTACCTCATACCCAATGCTCCTCCTTGCGGTAACTTGTATTTAATTCACATATTCATTGAAAGTTGCTTGCTCCCTAGCATGTGTTAGTTTTGTTCCTAGCATGTATTTGCATGTGATATGCTTCTTTCTTACTTATCTTGTTATTCAAGGTTGTGTATGTTAGTTGTGTATCATGTATGTGTAACTTGTGTGTTGAGCTTTATTGAATCTTGTGTGGATTTCATTTGGCTCTTTGAGATATTAATGGACTATCCCATTTTGGGGGAGTGATGTGCTTTGTGCACCTCACAAACCCAAAAATGTGTGTACATGAGGCACACCACCTAGCATTGATATTTCAATATTATCTAGTTACTATGTGGTATGTCATATTCATGAGAAATTCAAATTCTACAATGTCCATTAATTTCTCTAGTTGGTTTTATTTGCCTCTTGCTTAGTTAAAATGAATTATCACATTATGGGGGAGTAATAAGCTATGTGCATATTACAATCTCATAAAAATGTGAACATTTGAGGTTTGCCACTTAGAGTTGATATCATAAATTTTCTTATTCCTATATGGCATGTTGGCTCGAACAAGTTCCAATTTCCTTTTTTGGTTATCTTTTGGCTCTTGTTTGCGTGAGTTTGCTTGGTGTGGTTTTTCTCTAATATCCATTTCCGTATATTATGTGAGAAACCATTTGTTTCATTTTATTCTAACCATGGCTTTGCCGGTTGGTTCGAATAGTTGAAACTAGCAACTAACCTTTTTCGAAATAAAACACCTTATTTCTTATGTTTTATTTCTTATCTCTTGCCATATGCTTATTTGTTGTGAAGTTGGTCTTGAACATCATTCATAAATATACCACCGAGAAATATCTTTATATACTCCTTGTCCATGACAAGTGATACTAGTAATTGTGGTGGATTTTGTAGACCATCTTCATATTGGATCTTGCGTTGTTTGACTCCCTTTGTCTTCCTTGCCTTTTGCATGGATCCTAATTTTCAATTGGTAGTGCTTAGTGTTGTAAATAAAATATGGAGAGTAATGATCCCTTGTGCGTGCATTTTGTATTCAAATGCAAATATCAAAGATAATGCATGAATCTTGGGGGAGCATTCCTTTTATTTAGAACTCTATCCTATCTATCAATATTTGATCCTTTCAATTGGCATTTAATTTCTATCTTATGTGTTTATGGAAGACAAATATTTTTCTTTTGATGCTTTGTGCCATCATGAAAAGTGTAGAGGGTGTTTGGTTTATTTGGTGTAACCTTGCGCTCTCTCGGGAGTTTGCTTTCTCATTCCTCGTTTTGTGTTTTATCTCCTAGAATGAGAAAATCCTTTGAGAAGGTCTCTTTCTTTTATCTTATATGATCATTGGTCATGCCTAGGTACCTTCAATTGGTGTTAATTGGAATTTAATATCTCCTCCATAGATATTTGTTTCAATTGATATTTATTGTGGGAGTTTTGATACCTTATTGCTTTATTTTACTTTACTTGATTTCGGTCGAGTATCATCCTTCTTTTGGTATCTTTGCTCCTAGTTGGTATCGTTTTTTCAATTGGTATCTTATCTCTCATGTGTTGTTTGATTTGATTCCTTTTGATATCACACTTCATGTGTTGATGTGTTTTAGAATCAATCATATGTTGATTTGATTTTTCCTCATTCATGTGTTGATTTGGATTTTGATATAATTTGGACAACCTTTTTGTGTCACACTTTGGTGTGCTCTCTTCTTGGTTTTCTTGGTGTTTTTGTCCAAATTATATCTCGTTCGGTTCTAAAAAGCCTTTGCATGCTCGGTTACTAATTTATATTATTTTAGCATGCTTATCTTTCTTGATCCAATATATAGGGTATACTCCATCGAATCCTAAATCGGCTAAGATGTGCATGAAATTCAATTTCATATCTATACGCACATATTCATGTGGAGTATGTCCTATATATTGTAGTTGATCTAACTACTATGGGACCCAATGAGTTTGGGAACCATTTTGTACTTGAATTGTGTTTTAGGTACAATTGAGAAGCATTGGATGCTTGCCTCATTCATAAGGAAGGTGTTCTCACCATGTGATTTAAGGAGTCAAGCTATGATGACTAACAAAGGATCATCTTCGTCATCACCAATGCATCTCGGTAACAAGTATCAATCCCATGCATACTTTTCTAGTCTCAACCTTGTGTAGGTTGCTTCTTGGCATGAAAGCTTCTAATTATATGCAATTGTTGTGGTTTTGGCTTTTTCCTTCACTTTGTATATCTTTGTGATATTTGTGATGAAATTGCAAAAACCCTTTCTTCAATTGGTATTATTTCTTTGTGATACTTGTTGCCTAACTCAAAGCATCTCCACTATCTCTTGTTCCCTTAGTGATATGTGTGATGCATTTGATATATTTGAAGTTCATTTATATACAATGAGATAAATTTGAGCTATGTGCTATGCTTTTATGCAATAATCTCGTTTGTATATTCATGACTTCCTTTTGGATACCTTGTTCTCTTTTTCCCGAACCATTTCGTATGTACATGTTTCTTTGCGGATGTATATCTTCAATGGTTTGTCTACTTAGAAACCTATACATATGAGAGAGGTCACCTTTTAGTTGGTACCCTTTTTCTTTTGAGCTACCTTGTTTTTATCTATAATTCTTTGGTGGCTCCAATTTTATCTCATGAGTGCTTGTCTCTTTGTTTATTGGTCTCTTTGCACACTCATGTATTTGTTGAGGATCTTTACCTCATGCTTACCATGGTGAGCATGTTGAATTTTATTGGCGAAATGCTCTCACTAGCTTTTGGCATTTTCAATTGGTTTTAGTTTCCAATTGGTATCCCTAAGCGTGTGAACATATTTCTTTAAAAGATCTTCCTCTGTCTCGGTTGGGCCTATCTTATGTTGAATCTTTGTAAATTGGTATCTCCTTATGGCTCAACCACATCTTTGGTGCAAGTGCTATGATTTGCTTTTGCTTTATGCACTCTTGCACTTGTTGCGTGTTCTAGATGATTTTAGGGGAGCGAGGATGCCATATTTGTGTACTCCTCAATAGTGCATGAACATTGGGGAGCTTCTCCATTTTTATTTAGAACTCTCGCTTTGGATCTTTCCGATTGCTTTTCTCCTTTGTGGAGATGTTTAGAATGATTTCATCTTATTTGCAATCTTTGGATCCTCAATATAATTTGATTCCCTCTAACTATTCGTCAATGAATATGTGCATTTGATTTCACTCATATCTTGAGAAATGCACACTTTATGGAGGAACTCATATTATATTGGCCTTCTAAATTTTTCTTCCCATTTCGGCAATCGATGTCAATGGGGGAGAAGTTTAGAGGGTTTAAGGGAATTTGGGTTTTATGCTTTTGTTGCATTTGCCTTTAATGCGCTTGCATCCTTGCTTGTTTGTCTCGCAAGGATGCTTTATTCATTATATAAACCCTCTTATAAGGGATTGTCATCAATTACCAAAATGGGGGAGATTGATAGTGCATGGTTGCCCCCATGTGTGGTTTTGGTAATTAATGACAATCTCTATGGACTAATGTTTGTATTGAGCTATATTTGTAGGTGTGTAAGGGAAGAAAAGTATGTGTTGATCAAGGCTAAGTGCGTGTTGATCAACTCTCAAGTCCAAGTGAAGATATGCCGAAGAAGTGCTTCTCCCATCTTGGTGTATGGGGGAGCAACATGTGAATCTTCACCGAAGCGCAATCGAAGAAAGGTGGTGCATCTTGAGGAGATGAAGATCGTCTTCATCGACCTCAAGTGGATTAAAAGCGCAAGGCAAAGGTATGTTCTTGATAGGGTTTCTATTTTACCGGTCTCATGATGTTTAGTGAGAGACCGGGTGATAGTATAGATAGCTGTACTATTAAGAGGGACTCTCGACCGAGTTTCGTGATCGTATCGTCGTAGAGAGCACAAACCTTTGCATCCATGCAATCATCTTTATTGGTTCTTATTTGGATCTTATCGTGGTGTGGTCTTGGTGCTTGTCGTGCTTGTCATGACAAGGCCAAGTTCACCGAAAACGGTTTTCATATACGTCTTCTTTTGCGTTTTTGGTTTTGGAGGTTTATCGGTTCGTCTTTCTTAGAGAGGTTTTACCTTTCTCCATTTGGTTTTATCCTCCCTTGTTGGACTATGATGTTTCTCTGTATATTCTTGTAGAGCTCGTTGTTACGATTCCAACGAGCCCAAGATCATCGAAAACGGAGTCCGGATGCAAAAGATATGCCCGTTTTCGTTTTGCTCTTTCTGCTGTTTTTCAGTGGGGCGGAAGTTCCGGCCCTGAGGCCGGAAATTCCGGCCCCCGGAAGTTCTGGCCCAAGCACCGGAAGTTCCGGCCCATATTTTCATCTGAGCTTTTTTCGCTAAGTCTTTTCGGTGTTTCTCTCCGGAGGGGTTCTGGAATTTGCCCCGGAAGTTTCCTCGGAAATTTTCGGGGGTCCGGAAATTCCGGTCCTTGGTCCGGAATATCCGGCCCAAGGAAATTTTGGCTAAGTCTTTTGTGTTTTTCTCTCGGGTGGGGGTCCGGATCTTTGCACCGGAGGTTTGCTCCGGAAATATCCGGGGCACCGGAAGTTCCGGTGTAAGCACCGGAAGTTCCGGCCCCAGGCCGGAAGTTCCGGTACTTAACCCCGGAAATTCCGGCCCTGCGCTGCTCCAACGGCTAGTTTTTGGGGGGAGGCTATATATAGCCCCCTTCTTCCCCAAGAGCTGGCTGCTCACTTTGCTCAGCTCACTCACTCTCTCTCCTCCATTGTTGCAAACTTGTGAGCTTGATTCCTCTCAATCCCTCCAATGATTCTTGCCCAAATTTAGGGATTCAAGAGAGGAGATCTATATCTACCATTCCACCAATCCATTTCTCCTCTAAGTGAGGGGAACCTTGTGGATCTAGTTCTTGGAGTTCTTTTGTGGTTCTCCCCCTTGTTCTTCCTCTCTTATTCCCCCCAAAGCATTTGTTACTTGGTTGGAATTTGAGAGTGAAGGATTTGACCACTTTGTGTGTTCTTGCCTCTTGCATTAGTTGCATCGGGTTGCTCTCCCCACGGTGATACGTGAAGTTGAAGGTTGAGAAGCTTGTTACTCTTGGGTGCATTATGTTCCCAAGAGCTTGTGCCTCTTGGGTGCATTGTGTACCCTAGACGGTTGGTGGTGCCGCGAAGACTTCGAGTTGTGAAGCTTCGGCACGATTTGGAGCCCCCAATTGAGTTGTGGGTGTGTGCCCCAAGAACGGTGTAAAGGGCTCCGGAATCCGCCTTGAAGGATTCCGATAGTGGAAGGTGAACCAAACCCTTGGGTGCGGTTCATCGGAGAATAGGGTGAGGCCTTTGTGGCATCTTGAGTAGGCCTCTTGTGGCGAGCTCACACCCCTCCAACGAGACGTACTCCCTTAACAAGGAGGAACTCGGGAATATATCCTCGTCTCTGCATGACTCGGTTATTTCTATATCCGAGCTTTCTACTTATGCAATTTACATTGTGATAGCCTTCGTGCTTGAAGTCATATATCTTGCTATCACCTTGTTGCTTGCCTTGCTTAGCATAAGTTGTTGGTGCACATAGGTGAGCCTAGTAATTAGGTTATTGGCTTGTTAATTTAAACACATAGTTTTATTCCGCAATTATCAAGCCTTTAAATTGAAAAGGTTTAATCGCCTATTCACCCCCCCCCCCCTCTAGGCGACATCTCGGTATAGTTTGTTCTTTCAAAAACCACTTCCCAAAATGATGTAGGATTCCTTTAAAGAAAGTTTAGGTTCATCATAGATGATTTCATTGCCTACTGTTTATTTTGGATCAAACCCATTTTTTGTGATTCTATGATATGTTTAAGTTGGTTAAGAGGGACAAAACTAGTTGGTTGCAAAGTCATTCTGTTTTATTATTAGGTGTACTAGTATTTGCTTTTGAGGCATATTCTGAATTGTTTGGTTTATTCCCCTTTTCATCCCACTAGATGCCGTATCAACCCATCTGGATTGGAATGACAATTAATTCTCTACATTAGTTAATTCTCTCATTAATATTGTAACTAGTTTTTTTTCAAAATGATACTCAAATCAGTGTCTTGGTCACATTGTACGAAATATCCACCTATTAAAATAGAACATAAAGATAAGTTTTTTTAATCTACTATGTGTTGCAAGTGCAGTTATGAAACTCGCAAGGGGAGGCCAGAGGCCACACACAATGCCCATATGCATGCTAAGTCTCGTAGAGAGGTTAACGGAACATCACTACATCTAGAAACACACACGGTAATTTATATACAAAAACATAGGTTAGTTTATAAAATTGGAAAAGAAATCAGATTCTAGTGGATAGATAGATACACATACATGTGAAATCCGAAGAAAAAATACGATCACTTACGAGCTTGGGGGATCAACATATAAGCTATTGTATGCAAGGCTACATAACTTGTTTTGAAAAAGTAAGCAACAATAGTAATTTTGTTAACCAAATTTACATGTATGTTTCTAAACGTCTCTATGTGCGCTAATTTTTCACTTTTGAACTTAGAGCTCTTATTTTCCGTGAAACTTCAAAGTAATATGAAAGGTACTAACACTTACCCTATATCCCCCTACCGATAAGTACGGTCTTCGATAAAGGGATGGAGTTTCGGTAACGTTAGCTTTAGAAGGAATGCAAAGTGAAAAAAGAGAACATAATTATGATTCTCATACACACTTTAATATCGATAGGTACGAGTATACATATTGAAAAAGTGAATAGAAGCAGCTTGTTCCCCTCCATAAAAAAACTCGGTCATCAACCAAGTTGTTCTACTAGTTGCAATGGGATATGGTCCATATTGTTAGGTTTTAATAATGTACCTTTCCCAGGAAACAACTATATTTCCCAAAGTATCATGTTTTTTTGGGGAAGATGGTATTATGTGAAGCTTGAATGCAATGCAAGAAAAGGTACACCGACAAAAGATAGAATAATCATAAAAAAAATAAAAAGGGAAAAATCGAACCCATAAAAAAAATGGATAGTGACCACTTGGATTCAAAGGATTTTTATATGAATGTTTGAGGGTTGGATCCTTAGGATATTTTTCTAAGTATGTTGTTTGATTTGCAAGATTGAATTCGACAAGATTTTTTCTAAGATTTTCTTTAACTATATTTCATAGAAATGTTTTCCCTCCACTCAAGGCCCGTTAATTAATTCGGAGAATTCCAAAACATAGGAATGTAAAAGTGCATGATTGTAATGATGTGCCTACTCGAATCCTATAGGATTCGTGTTTGCATCAAAATATGTTTGATTGCACCACACAAAAAAGCTTTCAGTTCCTAGTAGTCAATGTGCCATTTTACCTAATTATTATGTTTTTACTATTCATGCATTTTTTTAATATCCTACTAAACAAAAATGCCCTCTGTAATTTCTCACTTTTATAATCTCTTCTTCATATATGTGTATGCTTTTGGTTAAGAGGGACTAAACTAGTGGGTTCGAAAGAAGAAAAGTATTGGTTTCCAACATAATGTACACTGCAAACGTGTTGTCATATCACAAACGGAGGCCAGATGCCACTACACCACTTTTATATATACAAAACCGAATTCCACCCCTTAATTAGTACCACTGGACATCAGTCCTTTCGGTGCAAGTAGCTTTAGAAAGAACGGAAGTGAAGAAAAAGGCACACAATTCCGATTCTTATATGCACTTCAGCATTAATACTCTCCTCAAAAGAACGAAAAAGACTCGGTGAGTCCCAATGTCCATTTTGTCTTGTGATTTTTATCTAAAGAAAATGTGAAGAGCTCCTTCCAACGGAAACATAGGTTCTTTTTCAAAGGTAAATGTAATGCAAAGAAAAATTATACAAAGAAAGAGTAATAAGCATATAAAAGAAACGGAAAAACGGAACCCCAAGAACCACACCCATTCATATTCTTACAGCTTACTAGTAGTACTGGCAATTGCCCCTTATTATGTCACACACAAAAAGATCCATGCCAATTAGAGATCATAGGTATGGCAAAACTACTGGCCATTGCCAAGGTATTAACAATTTCTCACTTTTATAACCTCTTCTATTATGTATACGTATAAACCACATATACGATGATGATACAATCAAGCTCCATAAAAAGGAGAAACCCAACACAAGAACATGGTTCCAAGACAAGTTTGATTTGAAAAAGAAAAGTGAAAACCATCACCTCTTCTATGAACAAAGCGAGGGATGGCGGGTAGAGCAGTGGATTCTTCTCTATCCCTTGATCCCCGCCGCCGCCTCGCCGCGGCCGTGGTGCCACGAGTGCCCGCCGAGCCCTCTGGCCAGCCGCTGCAGCGGGCTCAGCCGCGCGCATCCGACGATGCCCTCGGCCGTCGCCGCGGCGCTCTTGTCGCCGCCCTGCTTCTTGGGCAGCTTGTCCATGCTGCCGACTTTGACCATCGCCGGCGGCGCGCTCGCCTTCGCGGTCGTCGCGTCGGGCGCCGGCGAGCACTTGAACATGGGGTCTTTGCTGACGCGGCTGCCTTCAGACGAGCTCCGGAACAGGAGGAGGTCGCTGAGCCGCCACTTCCTCCACCCGGCGCTCTTGGAGGCCGGGCGGGTGGTGAACGGGTCGGCTTTCTTGGGCGGCGAACCTGACGCGACGCTGCTGCTGCTGTGTTTCCCGCCGAGCGGGGATGGCGCCCTGGTCGCCTCCAGCAGCGCCGCCGCGAACGGGTCGAAGTCCGTGCCGGAGCCGACCCGGCTCCGTCGCCGGGGCGACCTCATCGTCATCGGCGAACGCGGCGATGACGCGACGCTCCCGCCGTCGAGCAGGCCAGGCGGCGGCTTCAGCGGCCTGATCTTTGCCTTGTCCGAGAGCTCGTCGCCCGTCTTCAGGAGGGGCAGAGGCTTCAACGGCCGAATTCTACCCTTCTCGAACAGCTTGTCTGCCGTCGTCAGGCTCTCCTCCGGCGCGGTCTTGTCGGCGACGGTGCCGAACTCGAAGTCCGTGTCCTCCCACGCAGCCCCGCCGCCGCCCAGCCCTGCCTTTGGCGTCCCGGGCGTCTCCTCCCAGTCGAACGGCACGGCCGAGCCGCCGTTGGTGGAGTACGACGAGCGCGGATGGAACCCGTCGTCGTCTTCGTCGTCGTTCTCGTCGCCACCGCCGCGGTTGCCGTCGGCGAAGTGCGCGTATATGGCCGCGGCGCGCCTGGGGCTGGCGGGCGCGCTGGAGAAGTGCTGGAAGCGGTCGAAGGGGTTGGCGCCAGCGAGGCGCGGCGTGGACGGCGGCAGGAGGTCGAACGGGTTCGGCGAAGGCGGTGCTGTCAGGAACGGGCTGCCCCCCGCCGCTGCCTCGACCGAGCCGAACGGGCTGTCGGATCCGGCGGCGGCGAGGCGGCCGTGCGGGCTGGACGGCGCCGTGGCGTATGGGCTTGTGGCGGCGTCCTGCCGCGGCAGCGGTGGCGAGGCAGGACGCATCATGATCTCCATTTTGACTTGGCTCTGCTTGGAGCTTGGAGAGCTTGTGGTGGTGGCGGGTTTAAAGGACTCGTGGAGATGGAGGGAACCTGGAACGAAGGAGCGAAGAGGGGAGAGAAATGGGAGGCGCATTTTAAAATCTTCAACGCTATGGACTGTCGTAGGAAATATTTTATTGAAATAAGTCGACTGAATAAAATATCACTACAGTTGTAATTTGAAAATAGTTCATAATAATGTAGTTTTAAATATTTATATTTTATATTGAAAATAACTATCATTGTTTTGTAATAGAAAATGTATCCATTTCTGAAAGATCATATGTTTTAAATGAAGAGTGTATTGATAAATGGTCTATTCGATACGTGGATATTTTTTTTAGCTCGGTTCATCTATTATTCCCGAGGAAACAGTAGGACTCTGTTGTATTTTTCTTTTAATTATATATAAAATGTAAAGGAAGAAGAAAGAAAAAACTAGCAAGATCTTACAAACTACAATTTTAAACTTGTGTTTGCGTCTCGCTTCCCCTAGAAAATATTATAATTACGTTGTGAATGAGACGGGGAATTTATTGATTTGAAGAAAAGAGGAACACGGGTAAGTTGACACCTATTTTTCTGATGGAAGGTAAGTTGATACCAATTGAGTGCGTGTTTCTTGTGCTCGGTCACGACTCCTGATAAGATAAATGAAAGCTTGCTGACAACGATGCGAGCAATAAGAAATTATTCCGCTAATGTTATTTCCATGGACCAATCCATGCCCCTTTCATAAGGCATCAGTTGATGATGACACCCACGTTAAGAGATAAACTAACCAAGATCCGCAAGGAAACAGATGGCCACTTCCTCAATCCTCGTCAAAAGGAACTCGAGCACAGATGGGTTCTGGAGATTTCACGCGGCTACTGATGCTGATTCATGTTTGATTTCACATGTTATTAACATTATTATTAGTTTCAACTTTCAAGTAACCTCAGTTGCAACTCCTTTCTTAATGTTCCGTTGAAACGGTAGGTGTATAGAGGATCTACTGTTTGGCTTATGAGCTCAGGTCAGGGGAAAACTTCTCTGACAGAACCAGATCACGAAATTCAGAGGCAGAGAATAGACCATTGTCATGCTTTTTTAGATCGTTGACACCTGCAGATGGAAAAATTCTGAGATCTATTATGCTTTGTGCCATCTCCGCATGCATCCTTATTATATATGTTCTGATTACGTGAGCGCAAAACATTCCCCCGGATCCGAGCCATCTGGCTATCTTCTGTACCTTTGTGCTTCCAGAAAGCTATTTCTAATACTAACAAATATGACTTTGAACTTCTTTGAAGCTTTTTGTTTGTTTCGACTTAACTCTTAAGATACATGGCCATTTGGTCACCGTTTCAGGCCACTGCAAACTGATCAAGCGTTGTGTAGGCTTTAATCTGAAGATACATGACCATTTGGACACTGTTTAAGGCCAATCGCAAGCTGATTAAGCGCACAAAGTGCGTGGCTCTTTCTTAAAGACAAAGGCCCTTCTGTTTTGTCCCTAGAAGGCCTCAACAACAAGGCCATGGATTTCAGGATATCAAACATAAAGTGCTGCTGAATACACTTTCTGAAGGGCCACACTACTATTTGGCCAAAAAGAAAAAGAAAAGGGAATGTCCGTATATGCTCATTGCCGAAAATTTCTGCAAGTTGCAACCTGAAATACCAATTCATCTTGCCTTTTCCTCCACACAATTTCTGTTGAGGGAACCTTTTCCTCCACACAATAAGTAGTGGACTAAGCCTTAATCAAGGCTAGTTTTATGTAAAAAAAGATAAGAAGACAGGGAAAACAATTCAATGCTCTATCGCTGTTTGCTGACTTTTCACAGTATGGATATAGCTCTTGGCTCGTGGTGAGCCGTGTTTGCTTCTTCTTCTCTTTGGCCGTCTTTTGCCGACAGATAGAGACATGCTCCTGAAAATCTCTGCTAAGATGTGTGAATATCTCTGAATTGGTGCAGAATTGATACGCCGGCTGCCGGCATATGCCTGCGGCCCGGCTTATTCTCCAGCACGTAGACTGTGCGTGGTCATCCCGGAGAAGTCATCGAAATAATCGTCAACGCCCCAACTTCATCTCCCTCGTTGAGTCGTTGTGCTCCCACGCTGCATTCACACGTCCCCCACGTTGACTACAAAGGCGTTTATAATTTTATAGGGCGCACGTTCAGAGAAAGCAGCGAATAGTTTCAGAGTCGTGAATGCTTGTAGACGATTTTCACATATGTCGATGTTGTTTACTTTTCACAGACGTGAAGACTCGCAGCCGGCTGAAGATTTCGGCCGACATTTTTCCTTTTCTTGATCAGTTGGGAAAACTTGACGAAGCCAAAGAAAGATGGTGGGCTGGGATTCAGAGACTTGTTTTCTTTCAACTTGGCCATGTTAGCAAAACAAGCATGGAGACTGCTGAAAAATCCTACATCTTTGTGTGCCCAAGTTTTAAAAGCAAAGTATTTTCCAGACAGAGGGATCTTAAGGGCTGAGGCAAAAAATGGAATATCTTACTGTTGGAGAAGTATTCTAAAAGGCATTGATGTGTTGAGAAATGGTGTTATATGGAGAGTAGGGGATGGTCAGAAAATAAAAATATGGACTGATCCTTGGATCCCAAGAGATAAAACAAGAAATGTAGAATCGATAAGGGGAAATCAAGTCATTTCAAGGGTGGCAGAGCTGATTGATCCAGTAACACAAACATGGGATATGCAATTACTGAAACAGACGTTTAATGCTGAAGAAGTAAGTATTATAGCATCAATCCCAATTATAGATGGTGCTGAGGACAGTATAGCTTGGCATTTTGACAAGAAAGGTATTTTCTCTGTTAAATCAGCATATCAGGTGGCTATTAATATGCAGTCAGAAGAGAAGGATATTGGATCTACATCCAATGCAAGTTCAATGAAAGGGATAGGTAAAATCCCATGGAAGAAATTATGGTCATTAAGGTTGCCAGGTAAGATTAAACATTTTCTATGGCGCCTTGCAAATAATAGTCTTCCACTCAGAATGAAGCTTAAAAGAAGAGGAATGGAAATCGACACAAGATGTCCAGTTTGTTTCAGACTAGATGAAGATGGAGGTCACTGTTTTTTAAAATGCAAGATAGTTAAAGCTCTATGGAAGCAGCGGAGTTAAAAGATGAAAGATTGATGCTAGAAAAGTGCCCAAATGCAAAATGGGTAATGATTGATATTTTGCAACAAGAAGAGGAAAAATGCTTAAAAATCTGTACACTGCTATGGATTTGGTGGTTAGAGAGAAATAAAGCAAATCAGGGTCAAAAGATTAGAAGCGTAGAGGAAATCCTGTACTGTCTTAAAATGCACTTTTCTGAATATTGGGAGAACCTGCGAAAAGCATCAGAGAAACAAATAAGAAAGGAGCAAGTATGGATGCCACCTCCAAAAGATTATCTGAAGATCAATTCAGATGGAGCTTTCAGAGAGGCAAACCAGTCGGGAGGCTGGGGTTTCATTATCAGAGATGAGCGAGGGGAGAAGATGGCAGCGGGAGCGGGGAGCCTGGAAGCTGTCAAGGATCCTCTTCAAGCTGAAGCTATGGCCATGCTTTATGCCATTCAGGAGGCAGTCAGAATGGGATGTCAAAAGGTAATTTTTGAAACAGATGCTACTGTTCTGAAGCAAGCTTTATCATCTGAAAATTATGATAGTTCAGGTCTGGGGATGTTGTTTAAAAATATGAAAGACCTAGTTAGTTCATCGTTTTTGGAATGTAAAATAAGTGTTTGTAATAGAGCTTGTAATAAGGAAGCTCATGATTTAGCTGCTTTTGGTGCTAGTCAGGGATGCGGGAGCTACCAGATGTGGCTTGATCCGTTTCCTTGTTATGTAAATGATGTAATTGCTGGTGTTAGTCCAGCTTGTTTGAGTTAATGGAATACAAGTGTGTTCCTCTTCAGAGGTCTTCGAGTAGAGATGAAGGAATGGCTGGCTGTTCGACCGGAACATTTCTTGGCTTTTTTTCTGTCTACCCGGGGCGTGTTGGGCCAAAAGTGCTCCCCTTGTTTGGTGGAGATGACCGCGGACTTGTCTTGGCTCAAGGGCAACACTCAAGCCCATCATCGGAGGGCCTCCCGTTTTGCTTTCAACGGTGGGCACGAGCCATCAGCCCACCAGCCCCTCTCTCTCTCGTGCCCATCGGTCCGGAGAACTAATCTAACCAAAATGTTTTTGTTTCCTCAAATAAAAATAAAATCTTGTGAACATTTCCAATTTTGGTGCATAATATTAGCAATTATTTTCTCCCTAAAAAGGCGATATATACGACGCGTTTGCATACACGGTTCCTTCGCCTCCAATCCTCCACCGCGGCTCCGTACCCAACTGCCAACCCGACGCAATTAATACCAGCGAAATAAAAACGCTCTCCGCCCTAACTCCCTCCCAGCACAAAGTCACTGTACTCCTTACCGTCCCGTCTCCGATCAATCCAATGGCGCAATCCCGTGCAGTGCGAACGAGGCAGGAGACGGCCGCCTGCGACTGCGAGATTGAGCGCCTGCCGGAGGAGCTCCTCGTGGCGGTGATTTCCCTCACGTCGCCTCCCGACGCGTGTCGCGTGGCCGCCGTCTCCGGGGCCTTCCGCCCCGCCGCGGACTCTGATGCCGTCTGGTCTCGCTTCCTACCCCGTGACCTCCCACGGTTCGCCGATGGCGAGCTTCCCCGTGGGCCGCTGTCCAACAAGGCGCTCTTCCGACGCCTCTCCGACCAACCAGCCCTCCTCCCGTGCAAACTTGTGGTACATGCATTTCGATCTACATCCCTGAAGAACACAATTTTTTTTACCTATGTACTGTACGAAATGGAAACCAGAAGAACTGCATGGGAGTTTAACAGATAACAATCATCAAGAAACTTTGTTGCATCTTTTTTCTAGGATTTTAAGTGTAAACATATGAAATCGTTATGAACAGAACATGCACCCGTTTGGACCTGAAAACAGCTCATGAGCAAAACCAAGAATACGCATGGATATTTGCCATTCCCTTGTTTCCATATGTGGACCATTCCATGAACAAAAAAATAATCACGCACACCATTGTGATAACGAATCGTGCACACTTCACCATTCAGCTAAAAAAAAAATCAAAATCTGAAAAGGGGCACAAGATTCATTAGATTGGACTAATTCGAACTGGACAAAGAGAAGTAATCAACATTTTAAAGCAACTAGTCGATGGGACTTCCGAAGGCAAGATCATGAGTGTTGGTCCATGATCCAATGGATTCGTTTTGCCATTTTCAGATTTCCAGAACTTGTACTCCCTACGATCTATAAAAAGTGTCGCTCATTTAGTACAAAGTTTGTACGAACTTAGTATAAAATGAGCGAGAAGTTTTATGGATCAGAGAGGGTAGCATTTTCACATGATAGGTCCCCTTCAAAGCTGCTACGTATGATTTGCTTCTTTTTTGCTAGATGAGAATCAGCTAATTGATCAATCAACCTCTTTTGCGGTGCAGAGCATGCGGCTAGACAGGGCCACGGGCGCCAGGTGCTACATGCTTTCGGTGAGGGCGCTGGATATATCGTGGAGCGATACGCCACACTTCTGGGAATGGATCAACCTCGGTTCTGATGAGATCAAAAGTAACAAAAGGTTCGAATCGTTTCAATAGGTATCTCCGTGATATCTCTTACTAAATTCCCCTCCTAGACATATGCTGATACTATCCTCTACATCTATGATAGTTTCTCGGAAGCAGCTAAATTCCGGGGGCTTTGGTGGTTGGAAATCCATGGCAAGATAAATAGCACGATACTTACGCAAAACTTGACATATACCGTTTACATGGTCTTCAAGTTAGCAGCCGATGGATTCGACTTGATGGAATTCCCATTTCAGACGGCATCAGTCAGTTTTGCTGGAAGGGATTCAACACATCAAGTTTGCCTCCAAAGCTACATGGAGTTTGGGGATGACGGAGTGCCTAAAAAATACATACCGACATATTGTGGTCCAACGTATCGTCATCCTGAAGTACCTCTCACAGATGACATTATTCTCCCCCGAAAAAGGGCCGACGACTGGATGGNGAAACCCCCGCCCTAAACGTCCCCGGCATGCCACAATTCCTCCGCGAGATTTGGGCACACCTCTACCCAACCTCTCCGCCCCCGACATACCGCGTACTCGCCTCCCGTTCTGATGGGACCCACTCGGAGTTTATCGCCACCGTCTACTTGTGCGCCTCGCCCGTGGGCCGTGGGCACACATACTCCCTCTCCTCCGGCGTCCACCACCAGGAGACCCAAGCCATCCAGGAAGTCGCCGCAGATGTCATCATCCTCCTCCGCACCCACGATCCCCGCATGAAGAAGTGCACCCGCTATGTACACCTCCCGAGGTTGGATTTGAGCAATGGGGATGTCTTCTTTCCCAGCCCATGGAATCCCTCTCCAGAACTTACCACCCTACTCCAGTACACCTCCCACCTCCACCAGTATCTGCATGACACTCTTCTTCAGCTACCTAGGCTTCGCAATGGCATGAATGCAGCCGAGGTAGTGAGAGCACCAGTACCTAGCTCTTCTCGTCAGACCCCTCCATACCCAGCTCACCTTCCTCTTACTCTTGACCAGCTTAGAGCAAAACTCGCTTCCACTCCCGCTCGAGCCACCGAGTTCCGTAGTTCTAGCGTCCCCCCTTGCTTCTTCACTGGATACACTCAGGAACCTCAGGCCCAGTGTCTCCGCGTCGACATCGGCACACCCTTCCCCTCGTACGCCCCCAGAACACTAGGAAGTGTTAGGGTAATAGATGCATGTATTACCAGGGGGCCAAAGGCCACAATATATAGTACATGTACAGGTGCAAATATACAGGAAACCCCCTAACATATGGGGAAACTACAATATACAAATATATACTCTAACACCCCCTCAAACTCAGGGTGGATCCAGAACACTGAGTTTGGAGAGTAAGAAGTCATGTTGCGCTCGGGTTTGTGCCTTTGTAAAGAAATCCGCCAACTCCAAGTCTGAAGGCACATAATGAAGCGCAACAACCTGATCCTGTACCTGAGCACGTGTATAAAAAGCATCAACACCAATATGCTTGGTCAGCTCATGCTTGACTGGATCACGTGCAATACTGATAGCACCTGCACTGTCACACAAAAGTGGAGTGGGTGTCGTAATAGAGACCCCAAAATCTGCAAGCAACCACCGTAACCAGGTCACCTCAGCAATTAACGAAGCCATAGCCCGCAGCTCAGCCTCAACACTCGAACGGGAAACCGCGACCTGTTTCTTCGTCTTCCAAGCATCAAGCGAACCACCAAGAAACACACAGTAAGCAGAAAGTGAACGACGATCCGAAGGATCACTCGCCCACGTAGCATCCGAGTAGCACTGGAGCTGGAGAGAGCTGGAGCTAGGAAAGAAAAGACGACGAGTAATCGTGCCACGAAGATAACGAAGGACACGAAGGAGATGACTATAGTGAACGGTGGTAGGAGCTGAGACAAACTGACTCAGAATATGAACAGGATAAGAAATATTAGGACGAGTGACAGCATGATAAACAAGACTCCCAACAAGATGGCGATAACATGTGGGATCCGAAAGAGGATCACCATCAGTAGGGCGAAGCTTAACATTAAGCTCCATAGGAGTCTCAACTGTGCGCTCATCCACAAGGGCAGCACGAGTAAGGAGGTCCTGAATATACTTTTCCTGGGAGATATAAAAGCCATCAGAAGTGGAGGAGATCTCAATCCCAAGAAAGTAGCGAAGAGGACCAAGATCAGTCATAAGAAACTGATCACGAAGACGAGCCTTGACAAAGGCAATATACTCAGGATCATCACCAGTAATGATCATATCATCAACATAAAGAAGGAGAAGAGTGCGTCCACGAGAAGAAGTGTGAACAAATAGCGCTGGATCATGAAGACTAGGAGAGAAACCAGCAGCAGTCACCACAGAAGCAAAGCGCTCGAACCAGGCACGAGGGGCCTGTTTCAGGCCATAAAGAGAACGTCGAAGACGACAAACCATCCCATCAGGTACAAAATACCCAGGAGGAGGCTGCATGTAAACCTCCTCACTCAACTCGCCATTAAGAAAAGCGTTCTGAACATCAAGCTGGGACACAGACCAGCGTCGAACAGAAGCAACAACAAGAAGAGTACGCACAGTGGTCATATGAGCCACAGGAGCAAAAGTCTCATCATAGTCACGGCCGTGCTCCTGCTGAAAGCCACGAGCCACAAGACGCGCTTTATAGCGCTCAAGAGATCCATCAGAGCGGGTCTTAATTTTATAGACCCACTTACACGTGATAGGACGGACACCAGGAGGTGGAGAAACAAGATCCCAGGTGCCGGTGCGCTCAAGCGCAGCAATCTCCTCAGCCATGGCAAGCTGCCATTCGGGATGTTGCTCAGCATCCCGATAAGAAGTCGGCTCGGAGACAACAGAGAGACCATACTGACTAGTAGAGTAATGGTTTGGAGGACGGCGCGGACGAACATGCGGAAGAGGTGGAGAACTAGGAGACGCATCAGCAGAAGACAACTCACCAGAAGAGGAAGAATCCGAAGCCGGAGAATGAGGAGAACTAGGAGTACTAGACGGAGGAGATGATGGCACCAACAAAGGGGGCGCATCAGAAGGAAGAGGTGGAGGAGAAGGAACAGCAGGAGGTGTGTCAGGAAAGAGAAGAAAAGAGATATCATCCACCGGGTAAGTACCAGAGGTGGGGGGAGGATAGAAGGAACGCGTCTCATCAAACGTGACATCACGAGAGATGCGCATCCGACGACCAACAGGATCCCAGCAGCGATAGCCTTTATGCTCATCACTGTATCCGAGAAAGACACACTGAACAGACTGAGCAGTCAGTTTGGTGCGTTCGCGAGGAGGGAGAAGGACATAGCAAACACAACCAAATAAACGAAGAGTCGAGTAGTCTGGAGAGCTACCAGAGAGACGCTCGAGCGGAATGCCACCGTGAAGAGCAGCAAAAGGCTGAATGTTAATGAGGTAAGTCGACGTAGCAACAGCCTCAGCCCAGAAATGCGGCGGAAGAGAGGAAACAATCATCATAGCACGGGTAGTCTCAAGAATACGACGATGCTTACGCTCGGCGACACCATTTTGAGCATGGGCGCCGGGACACGAGAACTGGGCAAGGGTGCCCTGCTCAGCACGGACACCACGCAGGTGCTGGGAGATATACTCTCCTGCAGAATCAGCACGAAACACACGAATAGGAGTGGAATACTGAGTACGAACCATGGCCACAAAGCGCTGATAAATAGCAAGCACCTCACTGCGAGAGCGCATAAAAAACAACCAGGTGTACCGTGAAAAATCATCAATGAACAAAATATAGTATCGATGGCCCCCTTTAGAAGCAAAGGGTGCCGGACCCCAAACATCTGAATGAACTAAATCAAAAGGTCGCTGAGATACAGACGCACTAGTAGGATAGGGAAGCTGAATCTGTTTGCCTAACCTACAACCCTGACACGAATGTAAAGACACATCTCCTGAGACAGACCCCAGAAGACCACGACGAACTAATGACGATAAACGGGAGCCACAAAGATGACCCAGCCGATGATGCCACTGCTGAAAAGAGCCAGTGATAGAAGCAGCAACCGCAGGAGGACTGGCTGATGAAGTGTCAGCGGAAGGAACGCGAAGCCAGTCTAACTCCCATAGCCCCGGGGACTCAAGGCTGCGAGGGCCAGCTCCAACCAGGGCCTGTGTACAACGGTCCTGAACAGCACAAAAATCAGCATCAAGAATGATGCGACAACCAGAATCAGTAAGCTAACTAGCAGAAAACAGGTTCATCTTAAGACTAGGAACATGAGAAACATCAGGAACAGAAAAAGAGGAAGTAGAAAGGGTGCCTCGACTGGAAACAGGAAGAGAGGTACCATCAGCCGTGATAACACGGGCAGGAGAAATAAAAGAGCGAAGAGCCGAAAGAATAGAAGACGAAGAAGTCATATGAAAAAAAGCTCCAGAATCCAGATACCACGGGGATGACGTACCTGACTGTGTAGAAGGTGGTGGTCGCGCGGGTGCCAGAAGAGCTAGGCACAGAACCAGCAGTACCCGTTGAGGAAGAGCCTGTAGCAGCGAGCAGACTACGAAGCCCTCGGATAATGTCCTGATCAGACAGTGCAGCAGCAAAAGATCCTGACAATCCAGCCTGGGCAACAGCAGAAGATCCTGAAGAACCAGCCTGCCTACGAGCATGGTACTGCTGACGTAAGCTGGGATCCCTCTTCCAGCAGCTCGAGATATCATGACCAGGCTTGTTACAGTAGGCGCAGGGAGGACGAGGAGGTGCACGGGGCTGCTGAGGCTGACCCTGACCCTGGGCCGGAGGAGGAGAGAGTATCGGCGGACCTGGAGACCGCAACGAGGCTGGCGGCACAGAAGGACCATGAGCAGACGGCACAGGAAGACCACGAGCAGCAAGTACAGAGGGAACCTTAAGGAGACCAGCACCACGAAGACGAGTCTCCACAGCCCGAAGCTCAGCTAGTACCTCAGAGAGCGGAACACGACCACGGGCAAGCAGCTAGGCACGACGCGGCTCAAACTCCTTGCGAAGCCGCGACAAGAACTCATAGACGCGCTGAAACTCCAGATCCGCGCGCACAGTCAGACAGCAGGGACAGGTGCCACACACAGCAGTACGAAGAGAATCAAGCTGACGCCATATAGCAGCACTCTGAGTGTAGAACTCATCAATAGTGGAATCACCCTGCTGAAGATCATGCTCCTGACGAACCACGGACAGGTAAAGAGCATCGCCAGACGGCTGATAGCACTGACGAAGAAAAAGTCCACTGAGCAGCAGCAGCGGGAAGACCCATGAACTCAGCAGCATACTGAGGCAGAACACTGGAAGTGAGTACAGCAGCAGCACGAGCATCCTCATCTATCCACTAAGCGTAGTCAGTCAGATCCAGCCGGTACGTCGCAACAGCAGTAGAATGCTCCTGGACCTGCCCGTTATAATCAGCCAGAGCAGTATCATAAGCACTCTGGGCAGCATCCTTGACCTCCTGAGTAGCATTGGAAGCAAGGGCAACAGGCGGCGGCGCAATGGGTGCCAGAGGAGCAATGGGGCGCGGCGGACAGGAGACCTCGCCAGAAAGCACACCCCAAAGACGAAGACCGCGCATGTGGACGCGCATGAAGGCAGCGAAATCAGGGTAATTCGCGCCATCAAAAGTCACCGGGCAGCGAGGAATTGCAACATAGCCTGACGAGGAAGACATAGCTCACGATTTTTTTTCTTTTTTTTTTGTAGAACGGATCGAGATCGAAGCAAAACCGTACGCAGCAGCCGAACGGACGGCGGGGCAGCGGACGGCAGGGCGGCGGACGGCGGGGCAAACGAGATGCGGGAGGCCGGCGACGGCCGGGACGACGGGGCGGCGGACGGCGGCGAGATGCGGGAGGCCGGCGGAGGGCGGGCGGTGAGGTGCGGGAGACCGACGAAGGGCGGGCGGGCGGTGAGGTGCGGGAGCCGGCGGAGGACGGGGAGGCCGGCGACGGCCGGGGCGGGCGGTGAGGTGCGGGAGGCCAACGAAGGGCGGGCGGGCGGTGAGGTGCGGGAGGCCGACGAAGGGCGGGCGGGCGGTGAGGTGCGGGAGGCCGGTGAGGTGCGGGAGGTCGGGAGGGACGGGGGCGGCCGGCTGCTGGGGCGGCGGGCTGAGTGGCGGCCGGGACGGGGCGGCCGAGGAAGAGGCAGCGGCGGCAAGGTGCCGAGACGGGCGGCGGCTGCGGCTGCGAGAAGAGAGGAAAAAAAAGAACCCTACGGCTCTGATACCATGTTAGGGTAATAGATGCATGTATTACCAGGGGGCCAATGGCCACAATATATAGTACATGTACAGGTGTAAATATACAGGAAACCCCCTAACACATGGGGAAACTACAATATACAAATATATACTCTAACAGGAAGGTGCATCAACGGCATCGACATCATCGCACCTGCTACTCCCCTCGAGATGTAGTTCTAGACGCTAGCCTCAGGAGCATTAGCGCTTGCATCCTAGTTTGGCATCGTAGTCGACAATCGCGTAGTCCGACGCGCTCGTGAATAATGTAGGAGTAATGGCTTGTCCCTCGTATAATATTGTGTACCATGTGTCATGTAACCCAACTCTCCATTGTATAAAAACGTCTTGGTTTTATCTCTTGCTTTTATTTGGATCTTCTTGGATGTTGCATTTCTTTCTCCCCTTATGGAAGCTCATGGCACCCGACAACCCCACCTTCAACCAACCAGGATGAGGCCCAACCCAGGTACAAGTGGCAGCCAAGGAACCCGAATCCGCCGTTTAGCCCGACAAGCCGGCATGGACCCAATGCCCCCACAGCCGCCAACCATACAGGAACCAACTCCAAGCCAGCTATTGTTGATGATGGATGAACGCCACCAGCTGCACATGACTCAAATTATGAGAGAATTTGGCACCTACATGCAAGCACAGAACGCCCCTCGCTCGACCCGGTCCAAGCTGCAAGACTTTCAGCGTACTCGGCCACCCCAGTTCTCGCAGGCCACCAACCCACTCGAAGCAGATGATTGGCTCCGTACCATGGAAAAGAAGTTAGAGATCGCTCGCGTTGATGAGCAAGACAAGGTACCTTTCGTCACTCACTATCTTGAAGGACCAGCCGATGTGTGGTGGGACAATCAGAAAGATATGAGAGGAAATGGAACCACTGTCACCTGGACTGAATTCCAAGAAATCTTCCGCAAAGCCTACATACCCTCAAGCCTCATGAAGATGAAGCAGCAGGAACTCCTAGCACTCACTCAGGGCAACTCAACTGTAAGTGAGTACCTGACCAAGTTCAACGACCTTGCCCGCTATGCCCCTGATGATGTCAACACAGATGAGAAGAAAAAGGACAGATTTCTCCATGGAATGCACCAGGCCATCAAGACCCAGCTCAGCGTCCTACAGTTTCCAGATTTTCAAGCCATGGTAAACACCGCACTGATTTCAGAGAAGGAACACCGCACCATCTATGATTCCCACAAGAACAAGTTTGAGTCTCGCAAACACCAGCCAGAAGAAGCTCGCAAGAAGCCACGTACCTGGCCACCCAACTCACAGGCCCCTGCACCTCCCACTACTTGGACCCCACCCAGAAAGGAAGGATACCCCCTCAATGAGTTCTACCACAAGCGTCCACTCGTGGATGACTGCAAGAGGGAAAATTCCTGCTTTAAGTGCGGCAAGAAAGGGCACTACATAGCTGATTGCCCGTTGACCAAGAACAACAATGGCGGTAATAAAAATAGCAACCTCAACAACCCTCCCGCCGGAACAATGAAGCCACCTCAAGTCGCCCGTGTCCACCACATGTCCGCCGAAGAAACCTACGAAGCTTCAGATGTGACGCTTGGTATGTGAACCACCAACGCTAAACCTTGCAATAATTTTTGTTGACCCTGGGACTCCCCACTCTCTCGTCAGAAGGTTTCGTCGCAAGGCACCGTTTTACGTTTTTCCCTAGACTTGGACCTACGCCACGAGTTCACACGTGAGGAATGTCCCCTTCAAAGGTTGGACAAGCCAAAACGCCACACCCACAGCAGAGTCACAAGGTTAAATAAGGAAAAAGAGGATAAACCCACCAAAGAGGAAGCCCCCTGGAGATGAGAGGATTCTTTGAGAGCAGAATAACCATACCTATTCCATGAGCAACTCGAATCTCGGGGACGAGATTCATTTTAAGGGGGGAAGGTTTGTCACATCCCGAATTTTGGCCCTATAAAATTTTCTTTGACAAAACCAAAATTTGGATTTGGATTTGGACCTTCTGATCTTGGCACCTCTATTTTATTCTACATTTCCAAAACCCCAAGATTCCCCCAAATATTTGTCATTTCTTTAATACCAAAGGGGCCTAAACCCTAGCCTCCCAAGGGAGCTATATCAAGGGTGACTTCAAAAAAATTCCCCAAAAATTCCAGAGCGATCCCCAGCTAGAGTAGAACCTATTTATGCAAAATTATTGGGTGACTTGTTAGGAAAAGATTTGACTTTTCCCCTGATTTTTTTGTGCCGAAAACCCCAAAACCCTAGCTTTCCAAAGGAAGTAGGTCAAAACCATCTTAAAAAATTCTACAAAAATTCAGGGAGGATCTCTAACCAGTGTATAACCCAAATATGTAAAAATATTCCATACCTTGTTTAGGAAATATTTGAGTTTTGCCATGATTTACTTTCTGGCCTAAACCTTGTCATTTTTGGAAACCCTACTAAAACTTTTTCAAAAATTCTAAAAACCCCAAGGTAGATGCTCCTAACCAATACCTACCTCCTGTAATTTTTATGGAGAAATATCTTTTATTTTAGTTGCCCAAAATCCAATTTTCCTTTTCAGCCGAAGGTGTTCGATGAAATTTTCTCTTCTTCCAAGTTGCAAACCAGCCAAACCTAATAACTACAAAGTTGTAGGATTTTGAATTTGGCACCACGTGACACGGTTGGTTTTCCATTTTGAGCCCTGTATTGCAAATGGCATCCTCATGCCGATCTCGGCATGGCCAGTGGCGTGGCCACCGCTGGCATGACCATGCCAGATGGGCGCCGCCGGTTTCTGGTCATCGCCGTTGGCCTCCCTGCTGCACCCCCGCGTGCCCTCCCTGCTGCCCTCCAATCCCTCGACCCCCCAGCAGCCACGCGCCGCCTCTCCCCTCCCTGTGCGCCGTCGGCCGCGTGACGACGCGCCGCACGCACAGGAGCCGCGGGTCCCCTCCCCTCGCCTGTAGCTGGCACTGCTCCCCCGTGCTCGTCGATCCTATCCACCAGCCGCGAAACCCGTCGACCAGCCTCTGCCCTCCTCGCTCCACGACGCGCCGCCCGCTACACCATCGACGGAATGGCCGCCGTCCCGCCTCCGCGGCCGGACAACTCGCTGTCCCGCACCTGTGCATCGCCACCCCGTGCCTATCCACAAGCCCGAAATTTTCGTCGATAGCACGGCCTGGGAGCCACACCGACGACGCCATCTCCGTCGTCTCCCCCCTGCCACGGCCTCCTTGCCCGCCACCTCGCCGCGAGCCCCGTCCGGACCCCCACCTCATGGGGCTATATAAGGAGCCCCCCGGCAGCAACTAAGCACCACCCCACCTTTCTCGCCCTCTTATAGCTCCCCTCCTCCAGTATAAGCTCCTGGGGAGCACCAGAGTGTCGGCGGCGAGCACTTCCCCGCCGCTCGGCCTCCGGTCAAATTCCCCCTGCCTAGAGCCCCCCCGCCACCAGCTCCTCACCCCACCTCAAATCCAGAGCCCTAGAAACCTGTAGCCACCATCGACGGAGCTTGGGACGGCCTGAGTCGCCGTGTTCATCCTCAACCACCGCACGGCCGCCGCGGTCGACGACGCCGTCGCAGCTTCCGACCTCCCCACCTTCCGGGATCACGCCGAAGGACTACACCTCACCTCCCCGAGCCTCCCTGCTCCCTCTCCCTCTCCTCCCCGTCGCTGTAGCCACCAGGAGCCGCCGCCGGTGAGTTCGCCGTGCCGGCGACCCCGTTCTTCCCCCCCTCGGGTTCTTTCTTTTTTTTCCTCCGCGCGTACCGGTTCGGCTAATGGGCCGCTGACCATTGGGCCCCACCAGTCAGGTTTTTAAACAATACCGGACCGTTTTCTTTTTCTATTTTCTCTGGTTTTTTTTGAAAGGGCAGATTTTAGGGCTGACTTTGAAAGGCCATATCTCTCTCAAAAAAATTGAGAAAATTATGAAACCTTTTGCAAGAGCTTTGTTTTGAAATCCTCTATCCAATGGCACTGGTTTTGAAATATTTTAAGCTTATTTGCTTGGGAGGTTGTTGAGTACCTATTGGAAGGTTTATAATGCCTATTTTTGAATTCTCTAATAGATTCCAACCATTTCAACGAAGGAGAAGTTGATCCCACAACCGAAGGCAAGCCATCAGCCCCCAACCACCTGTTTCCAAGTTGCCGAAGCCTTGTTTAACTTGTTTGCTATTTGCTTGAGCGATAGTTGCATCTCACCTGCTTATTATTTCATGTTTATGATTTCATGCAATCTATTGTGGTCACCTTTATTTCATGTCTATTATTTTATGTGATCTATCAATACTACTTTTATTTTCTGCAATACGATAAACTCATGTTCCGTGAGTTGAGTTCCGGTACCCCGTCTAAATACACGTTGGGTCCTGCCCAAGTGGATTGAAGCGGCTACTTTTCCGTAGAGTTGTGGTGTTGCGTTGGACGGTACCATGCACCACTCCCCATTCTGGCGACGATGGACTGGGGGAACCGCCGCAGTTAATGGAATGGAGGAACGGGATCGCGTGGATGCCTCCACTAACTTTGTAGTCGATCTGTGGCTGTCACTGGCCGGAGGTATCTCCGCCATCGCCCGGTTGACGCTAACCGATTGTTTTATTTTATTTTCTTACTCGACCCGTGGCTGCTACTGGCCGGAGACATCTCCGTCCTCGCCGGTTGATTTTGTTATTTTATTTTCTTACTCGACCCGTGGCTGCTACTGGCCGGAGACATCTCCGTCCTCGCCCGGTTGATTTTGTTATTTTATTTTCTTACTCGACCCGTGGCTGCTACTGGCCGGAGACATCTCCGTCCTCGCCCGGTTGATTTTGTCTTTACTCAACCTGTGGCTGTCACTGGTCGGAGGAAACTCCACCATCGCCCAGTTGACCTTACTTTACCTTACTGAACTGCTATGTGGTTATTTTATGCTCATGTATATCTTGTGGACTAACGTTTGTTGCTGTCTTGTGGTTGAGAATAAAAAATGACTAAAAAGATAACCACCTCCATCGACTAGATTGAGTCTTATAGTGCCACTCGCCAAACACACCCGCACAACCATGCGTCGTTGAAATGGGCAGACCGTAGCTTAGTAGCCTATCGAGCCTCTTTTGATGCTACCCACTTGGCAAGTCTAGTCGGATACCGCATAGTTGTGGTCGGGGCTAGTCTTGTGAAGGTTCCGGAGCTAGGCGTTGCTCATGAGTTGGGGACGTGCCGGATTCACTTCGTCATAAGACTTAGCCCGAGTGGTAAGTCGGTAGCTATACAAGGAGTGTCTTGGTAGAGCGGACGGCTACGGGGGAATAGGTTTGTGCGGCAGGTACCGGCTGTACAAGCTTAGACCCCAACATGGGGATAAAATTTGCAACCTCTCGAGAGTGTCAAATCTAGAATCTAGTATTGTTCCTAACTAAGGAACGGTGTTGGGTCCAGTCACACTAGAGTCAGTCCAGTCGAACACGGAGAAATAAATTCACCAAACGGTCAGAGTTGGCCAAAGCTGAATGAGCAGAAAGGTGGCCCATAGTTGGTCAAAGCTAAGCCCGAAGTGGACCAGAGTTGGTCAAGCTTGAGAACATAAGTGTTGTGGATAGTGTTGTGGAAATAAGACTCGTTCTCATAAGCCACGGTTTTCGTCACAGGTAAGTAGGTAAGTTAAGTCCAACCGTTAAGCTTGGACTCGCACCTGCACCCATGCCATGCCATATAGGATCGTTGGTTACGGTTGATTGCGGATTGATGTCTTGCGAGTACATTCCATGTACTCACCTGGCTTTTCATGTGGCCAGATCCTCCTACCCCCGTCGCCGAGTACCCCTTGTACGAGAACTAGACCCGGTATCCAGGCAGAACCCTGTGGAGTTAGGCCCTCTTCGTCGCACGCTTCCGCCAATCCGCTGACGCCCTCTGAAGAAGTCATGTTCGATAGATAATGTACAAACTGTTGTGTGCGCTAGGGTGCAGCCTTGTAATGAGACCCTTGTAAACCATCGTCGGTTTCCCCGACCCCCTTAATAAAGTGGGTACGTTCTGCTATCAAGTTGTCATATATTCAGTGCTCCTGGGACTGATATATGGGGTAACTCGATCTCCGGATCGGGGTGCCACATTGTTCCTCAAGAGTAACCCTAAGCTCATGCTCTTCTTCTAGAGTGTCTTTGAAGGATGCAATTTCCATAGCATCCTCATTTTCAATCTTACCCTTGATCTCAAGCATCTCTTGAGCTTCACCATATTGGCTCATAAGAGCCTCAACATGCTTCTTGGTTTCACCTTGCATGTTAGTTATAAAATGATCGAACGCAACAATTTTCTCTTTAATCTTAAGACTAGTAGCATCATCCATATTACTCATAGTCTTAGGAGATGAAGGGGATGATACCTCGTCGGTTTGGCCATGAGACATCTTGCGGAGGAGTTGGAGACATTCTCATTGGGGGATTCAAAGAGGGAAGGAGATGATGAAGAAGCAATGGCCATGGCGGCAACTCCACTTGAGGTATCTTCTTCTTCTTCTTCCCCGGATGAGTACTATTCTTGCGCAAGCAATACAATTCTTGGAGGCTTCTTGTTGATGGTATTCTTCTTGAAGAAAGGTTTCTTATGGGAGTCCTTTGACTTGTCCTTCCGAACAAGCTTCCCCCCATGATGTTCTCAATTCTCAAACGGACATTCGGCCACAAAGTGATATTTATCTTGGCAATTGTAGCAAGAACGAACCCTTTGGCCACCCTCCTTCCTTCCACTTGCCTTGTTAACAAACTCCCTTGCCTTGGACGGACTCTTCCAAAAGACTTTCGATGTGAGAGCCGAATAGTCCTTAAGAGTATCTTCAAGCTCTTTGAGATCCCAATGTGACACATCTTCTTGAGTCTCATCATCATTGTCTTGCACCACCACTTTGGCCTTCAAAGCAAGTGAAGTTCCTTTATGCATTCCAATGGCCCGGGCTCGAGCGTCTTCGGCGTTCTTGGCGGCCACCTTGAATGCCTCCATCTCTTGCATGACTTCATTAGATAACATGAGCTGATAGTTGTGTCTTCCTTGGCGGCTCTTCAAGTCGGTGGATTCGAAAGGCCAAAGAGCACTCACATACTTCATCTTGATCCAAGCATCATCCACATAAGTTGCTCCAAGGGCTTAAATTGAGTGGCAAGGGTCTTGAGCCTTCGATACATGTCTTCATGGTCTTCACCATCTATCTTGAAAAATCCCTCGGCTTGGTCAAGGCTTCAAACCTATTCCTCTTCATGCTCTCATTGCCAACAAACTCTTGGGTGAGAGTATCCCAAGCTTCTTTGGCGGTGGTGGCAAGCTCGATGTGAGTCATGTGCTTTTCTCCCACGGCGGTTGGAATTATGTTGAGAGCCAAGTCATTGAGTTGACCATCCACAACTTCTCTTCTTGTCACGTTGTTTGGGTCGACGGCCTTGAAGACAACTTCGATGATTCTCCACTCGCTCGAAGCGCTCTTGATATGAGATCTCATAAGAAATTGCCAGCTAGAATAATAAGATGGATTAAACTTAGGTAGCTCACCCCTATTGTTTATATGAGGATGCAGAATAGGTGGGTTGACGGAGTACTTAAATGGAACACCATGGTACTCCTCCTTCCCATTATCAATTTTAGGAGGGGATTCATTAGTGAGTTGTTCGCCCTCCCCACTATGCGTGGCGGAAGCATTAGCCTCTAGGGATGGTGCGGCGGGTGGCTTATTAGCATTCAAGAGTTGCCTCATCATAGCACGCAACTCCTCCATTTGAGTGTTCATGGACGATGTCAAGGTTGTTTCCAAATTCTTGAGATCATCCATGGACACCGGAGAAGTACCACCACCCGAAACACCATCACCATCACCCATACTCTCTTAGGAGGTGAAGCCTAATTTAAAGAGCCAAGGCTCTGATACCAACTGAAAGGATCATATGGGCACCTAGAGGGGGGGGGGGGGGGTGAATAGGTGCTACACCAAATTTTAATTATTTTTCGATTTTAGGCTTGACACAAAGGTAAATTCTCTATCTATGCAACTACGGTGAATTTACCTATATGACAAGCAAGCAACTACGACTAGGCAAGTAACAATGATATAAATAAAGACAACAAGGGATAGAGATAACCGAAAGTAGAAGCGCACGGAGACAAGGATCTATTCCCGAGTTCCTCCTTGTTAAGAGAGTACGTCTCATTGGAGGGGTGTGAGCTCGCCACAAGAGGCCTACTCAAGATGCCACAAAGGCCTCACCCTATTCTCCGATGAACCGCGGGTTTGGTTCACCTTCCACTATCGGAATCCTTCAAGGTGGAATCCGGAGCCCTTACAATGTTCTTGGGGCACACACCCACAACTTAATCGGGGGCTCCCAAATCAACAAGTCTGTCACAAATACAACAAGTAGTAAGCACAAGAATCTAGGGTAACACAATGCTAACCATAGAAACGAAATCTCTCAAGTGAATGAGGGGGAAATGAAGAACGGCTTGGTGAAGATGTAGATCGGGGCCTTCTCCTTCAATCCTCCAAAGATCAACGAATTTGGGTGGAGGGATTGAGAGATCTAAGAGATTTGAGCTTTGAGCTTTTAGAGCATTAATGGAGGAGAGAGGATTCAAAAAGCTAACTCCACCAAGAAGAGTGAAGGGGTATAAATACCCCTTCATAGAAATCGGGTCGTTGGGGGGGCCTCAGACGCGCCTCACCGGAAGTACCGCTCGGCCCAGCGGTACTTCCGGCCTTTCTCAGAGAAGGTGGTCAACGGTCTTCATATCCTGGCAGCGGACCCGCTAGGCCTGTACTTCCACTCCGGTGGCCGGTAGTACCGGGATGAGCGGTACTTCCGGACCTAGTTCCGGTCCCGGTTCTGGGAGGAACCAATACCGATTTTTTCCAAAATGGAAGTGCTGCCGGAAGTTCGCCCGGAACTTGAGGGCGGAAGTTCTGGCCCGTAGGCCGGTACTTCCGGACAAGCCCGGTACTTCCGGTCCAACTTCCGGTGCCACTTCCGCCCGGATACAGAACCGAAAAACCGCAAGCGGAAGTGGGGCCGGAAGTTTGCAGCGGAAGTTCCGGCCCGGAGGCCGGTACTTCCGGACTCCTCCAGAACACTCAAACTGGACAGGAAAGCGATTCCGTTTTTGCGATGATTCTTTTTGGATTTCCTGCACGGCTATGATTACACATTAGAGCACTTAATTGTATTGTTGTCAACATCAAAATCATATGGGGATGGCACATGCTCTTTCAATAGTTAAACAAAAAATCTAAGGATTTGAATCCTAGATATATCCTTATGGAAGGCCTTGAATCATGAGGGACAAAGCTACATGGCGGCGCCGCAACAAGTCCCACCCTGTGCGGCGGATTCTAATATGCATGTATGAAGTGATGAGAGCAATGTCATACATTTAGTTTCCTCTCAATGCTAAAATTAAAACTTTTATCTCTCAAACTGCTAATCCAATTGAAAATCCATTTTTAACGCTTGCTTATTCGTGATGAGATCTACAAACTATATCATGTTTCCATGGTTTGACAAAACAAAATTGCCAGTACTTGATAGATTATTATCATTGACATATATTGGTTACATTATACTAGTTTGTGTGAAATGATACCATCTTCTAGGTTTTTGAAATGTTTGAACCCTTATTGTCTACATAAGCGTATCACTGGAAATGTCTAGAAACATATAAAAATTATTCGATAACCATGTAAAATTATCGGGTAATTGTTTTCTACTAATCTAGCAAACATAGTGTTGTAATACAACAACTAGTGTGACAAAAAAGCCATCACACCCGATATGCACCTATGTTGCAATATCTTAAAACAAGTAAAAATTTATCTAGTAACCATGTACAATTAAAGTTTAAGATAGTGTTTTGCCCCTAACTATTGAATTAAATAGATTTATTATGTTGGCCTGCCGAGGCCCATATCCAATTCATGTATGCCCATATATTGATATACGGTATTCCCGCAACGCTCCCACATTCCACATGCTATGTATGGATTTCGTACGTATACGGATATCCGTATACGCGTACTGATCCTTACATATTCAATTATGCCATATGGGTTTCTATAGATGTAGACACGACTTAATTATTCGTTAATGACGACTTAATAATTTGTTATGACCACCATACCCTTAATTGTAAAAGGGTATGAAGTGATCTAAGTCATCTTTCTGTTTAAGTTTGGGGGAGTGGGTACCGAAGCAAAAATATTAAGTTATATAATTAAGTGAAAGTATATTTTAGTTATTTGAAAATTTAGAGGCCCATATAGCATTTCGCTAAGGGGCCACAAATTGATGGAGACAGGTCTGTTTTAACCGGTCAACTCCGAAAGCTCGGAGCAAACTATGATGTCGAAACAATGCGACTGAGAAACCATTTACTAGGATCTATCGAAAGAAACATGCACATGTTTACAAAAACGAATATTTCTAACTCATCACACAAATAAGCTGGTCCTTGAAAAGATGACACCGGGACCAGGTTGAAATACGGCATACCTAGTGGGTTGAGGTGCAAAGAATGAGTGGCGTGACACACTCTTCACCAATGGATCTGGTGAATTGGAGAAAGGCAGTGAAGACTGAAGAGGACGAGTTGAATGCCACGATCCGGAGAAAACAGGGAGAAATGCTTCCGTAAGGAAGAAAAAACCCTGTGTTTTCTAAAGACTGGCGGCTAATGGTGAGCCAACTTTGATGACTGAACATGTCTTCATGGGAATCATCCTAGTACAGTTTATTTATTTAGCAATGGTATACCTACAAACAGAATTTATTGGACGATTGACTCAGATTAGTCGTGTAGTCAGTATGTGGGACACATCATAAAAGATCCCCGCTCAGACTAGTCGTAATATATTGTACAAAATATCATTGTATGTAAGTCATTTTCGTTATTTAGCCGTGTCATCAGGGAAATTTAATTCGACACATGAAAGCATATGGACACGTCAAGTTCCGTGGAAATCAATATTTTCTATGTACTATGTACAAAGAAAAGTCTCACGAAAACCCTTTTTGCATTCCTGAATTTTTAACGCTTGAGCAGGAGCACGCCGCTCAAACCCTAGCCGCCGCCGGAGCGCGCCGCTCCTCCCTTCCCTCCTCCCCCTCCCTCCTCTCGGGCGAGACAGGGGAGCCCTCACCCACCGTCGCCTCCCCCCCCCCCCCCCCCCCCCCCCCCCCCGCCCGCCGCCGTCGGGCAGGGCTGCAGGCCTCGCCTGCGTGGCTCCGGTGCTGGCGGCGGCAGGATGGCCTTTCCCCGCGTGTGGTCGAGCTGGCGGTGCGGCGCGCAGCTGCACACGACGGTGCTCCTCGTCCCGACCTCGGCCCGGTGAGCTTTGGGCGGCGAGCTCCGGGTGGCTTTGACGGCGATGGTGCGGCCGTTGGCGGCGGCGAGTCCCGCTTGCTGTGTGCGGCCGGCTGGTCACCGGCGGGTGGCCGACATCGTCCCTGTGCTCGGATCTAGGCCCATTTGGGCCTAATATGGGCCGGGGCGGGCCGGGCGTGGAGGGGGCTCTCCCGGGAGGCAGAGGAGTAGGAGCTGATGCAGGTGACGGTGGCGTCGGCGGCGCCCTTGCTGCAGTGCGACAGCAGGGCTTTACGGGCCCCTTTGGGCTCGGCCGGGCCAGTGAGGGCCCGGTCTGCCTTGCTACTGCATCCGGTCGGCTACTGCCTTCGGGTGGTGGAGGTAGGTCCCTCCCGCGTGCCGCTGTGCCGCTGACCCTAGCCGGGCTCCTTTCTCTCGAGTCTTCCGGCCTTGCAACATGGGCCGCATGTTTCCAGTGTTCGTTGCTTCTTCGGTAATATGACGTTGAGTTGATGTGAGTAACGCCAAGATCTGCTACCTCTACCGGAATGTAGGCAAGTGATACTCCCTTGCTATCTTTGCTTGTTTTCTGTCTCTTACTCGTCCTATCTTTTGTTCCTTGCTAGCCTTATGTTACGATGCTTGTGTCCTGATCCTATATGCATGTTTACCTGGCAGCCATGATATAGCCACACCCCCACATCCTATTAACCTGTTATTTGTTTACCTTGTTAGCCATGCGAGTCGTAGTGCATGCTTAGGTGCAGGGGCGGAGCTGTATAGGCTCTCCCTGATGCACATGCATCAGGGTCTAAAAAAAAATTTAGTAGTACTTAGCATCTAATTTTGGCCTGTGCATCAGGTTGGGCCACGGTCAGTGCATCAGGGAGGCCCAAGAAGCGTCTCCGCAAGCGTGAAGCGTCGCACCGTGCGTCCGTGCCGTGCCCAGTTCCCCAGCGCCAGTGCGCCACCGCGTGTCCCTCCCGCCGTCCCGCGTCCCGCCCATGCCTGTTCGCTGCTCCGCCCGACCACCCCCTGCCCCTGCAGCCTCCAGCTCGCCAGCTCCAGGATCCGCCTCCGGCCTCCAGCGCACTGCAGTCTGCAGGTCTGCAGCAAGCCAGCAACCTGCACTGCTGCACATCTGCCTCCAGGCTCCAGCGCACTCCAGCGCACCTCGGTACGCACCTTCTAGACCAAATGTGAAGGGGTCGCAGCATAGAAAACAAAAAATTTCCTACGCAACAAGCGGAATAAACCCCAAAGATCTAGATCTACTAGATGGAGGTAGCGAAGATGAGATCCAATCTCTTACCCTTGAAGATCAACAAACGCGTTTTGTCGGTGCAGGGGTTGGCTAGTCGATCCCCGCAACTAGACTCATCTAGTCGCGAGGAGATGTATTTCCTCGAAGTCCAATCCGATGAAGTGCCACAAGGGGTAGCACCTCCGCGGTATCCACACGTACGGCTCGATGTAGATCTCCGCCTTCTTGATCCCGCAAGCAAGGTGGAGATGGCTAGATGGATCTCGGCACCACGACGGTTGTGGTGGCGTTGATGGTGTAGTCTCCACGAGCATGGCTTCGCCAAGCCAAGCAAGAGGAGAGGGAGAGGAGGAGGTGCAGCAGCAGCCCTACATCTAGGGGTGGTGCGGCAAGCCTTGGTGGAGGAGATGGCGGCAGCCCTGCGGGAGAGGTGGCGCCATGGGGAGGTGAAGGAGGCGGCGGCTAGGGCAAGGGAGAGGGGTGCGGCTAGGCAGCCTTGGATGGGGCGCACCCCTCCCCTCCCCTCCTTTTATATGGGGCGGCTAGGGTTTGGGGAGGGCTGGCCGGCCCCCCCTTTCCTTGGCCCCCAAGTTGGGGCGCCTCCCCTTGGGCCCTTTGGCCCGCATGGGCCCCTTTGGGGCAGGTGGTGCGGCTGGCCCTTTAGGCCAGTCCACCACCCTTCATGCCACGTGGGCCCCATACTCCTATGGGCCCCACTTCTAGACTCCTCTAGAACCTTCTAGAATATTCCGGAACCCTTCCAGAAAATCCCGGAACTTTTCCGATACCTCCGGAAACCACTTTCCTTATATGAATCTTATTCTCCGGACCACTCCGGAACTCCTCGTGACGTCCGGGATCCTATCCGAGACTCCGAATCACCATTCGTTCATTCCATCAAAATATCTCATCGCTAACCCTAGCTACATCGGAGCGTTAAGTGTGTGACCCTACGGGTTCGAGAACATGCATACATGATCATATCAATAATCAACAGCGGGACCGGGATGCCCATATTGACTCCTACATATTCAACGAAGTTCTTTATCGATTGAACCACGATGCCGGAGATTCTTAATCTCATATGCGATTACCTTTGTCTCACCGATATTTAATTTGCCCGAGACTTGATCGTCGATATCTCCATATCTGGTTCAATCTCGTTACCTGGCAAATTCTCTTTACTCGTCCATAATATAGGATCTCCGTGATTAACACTTAATCACATGGTTGCAACCTTCCAGATGCTATATTACCGAGAGGGCCCAGAGATATCTTTTCCGTCACAAGGAAGGACAAATCCCAGTCTTGATTCATGTCACCCAACAAATACCATCGGAGATACCTGAAAGCCACCTTTATAATCACCCAGTTACGAAGTGACGTTTGATGTCCACAAAGTATTCCTCCGGTAAACGGGAGTGACATAATCTCATGGTCTAAGGAAACTATACTTGGCATACTAAAAGTGTTGGCAATAAAACTGTTGTGACACGATCAATTGCAACTCTTTATTATTTGGGTCTTGTCCATCACATCATTACTCCTAATGATATGACTCCGTTATCAAGTGACTATAACAAGTCCATGGTTAGGAAACTCTAACCATCTCTTGACTAACGAACTAGTCCGGTAGAGGCTTACTAGGGACACCTGTTGTTTATATTCCACACATGTATTATGTTTCCGGTTAATACAATTATAGCATGGATAATAAACTATTATCATAAACATGAATATGCTAATAAACCATTTTATTATTGCCTCTAGGGCATATTCCCAACAGTCTCCCACTTGCACTAGAGTCAATAATCTAGTTTACATTTTCTCGATCCAACACTCATGATGTCTAACACTCATGGAGTCTCAGTGCTGATCATGTTTGCTCGTGGAAGAGGTTCTGTCCATGTTCTGTACTATACAGTTCTTTATGTTCTTTGCAAAACGCTAATGTCACCTAATTTGACATTACTTTATCATCTCATGATAAACCTATTATCATCACATGATAATTCACATCATCACATGATGAATATAATATATTTGGTTAGAGAGTGAGATTTTCGTTTCCCTTTTATGCCTACATGACGTATGATCAGTCAAGAGGACTTTCACATAGCATGTGCACCCGGAACTCACTCAGTCTTGAAATAAAATTTCTCAAACCATAATATTATATCTTTTAATCCTTGAATTAATCATATACTCCTATATGTTGTAGACTCACAAATCGACAGTGCAATCATGTCACTTCGATATTTCCGATCAAGCTTTCGCTGCGCTACTCTGACTTTAAGAGATCTCCAATTTAGTTTGGTTTAAAGACTTCAACCAAGTCTACCATTTACTAAATTCTATTATCTCAACTCCATGAAAAATGACTCCTCATTTAACATGTTCTTCTAACCAAGAACTTGGGTCACATATCGTCAAATACAAACACATGGTTCTTATATGTTTAGTCCTATGAACGATTCATAGCGAATTCTAACATATCCTCCAACCATCATTTTGTACTGAGTTATCAACTCAATGTTTCACCTATTTATCACAAGCAGATGAACCTTTCTTCTCTTGTTTTATTTTGAACTCCTTCAAAATCTTACTTAGGTTAAACATCATGACATAATGCTTTATCAAACATATCTATCCTCCATAGATACATCCATCTCCATGGATATTTGACGTTCAAACTAACTTCACAAGTTATGCGTTTGGTTCCTGACTTATTTACAACATTTATGAAATCTCCATTTCACACAAACAAGATGTTGTAAACTCCCACTCAAATATACACCATACACATATTAAATTGTGAAACCACTTTGGCTCCCACTCAGAAATATGTTATCTCTATATTTGACCATGATTTAACTAGCTCCCACTCAAACATATGTCACCACATATTTTGATCATGGAAAATAGTTTCTGCTCTAACTTAATATATGTCACCACATATTTTAATTAGATCACACTCGTGTATTTTCTCAATATTTTGGACAACTCCAAAATCTTAATTAACTTTTAAATCGAGAACTCATATACGAACACTAGTACTCTACTAGCTTTAAGTTTTATTTATTCTCTACAAAACACCTTTTGAGGAATAAATACGTGAAACATCACTTTCACAAAATCAAGCAACAATTACTTTGTGATTTAAACTTAACATCGAATGACTCTTAGTCACTTTCGTATTTAAGGTTTCTATTTCTTCTTTGTAGTTTCGTAGGTATGTCTTGTTTCTCAAACATGACAAGTAAATCATGAATATTATTTTGTAACCTGACAAAATTTTATATTCTTGAACCCTACTTTTCTTTAGACAAGCTAAACCGAAATTCAATGATCACCATCATTAATTCCTTTATGTGTCAAGTTTTAACCAACATAGCACTTTACATATGTGCCACTTGATACATAAACAAGCAAGGTTTTAGCTTTTCAATTTATTCCATCAATTCCTTTATCCATGAAACCTTTTCACGATAAAACCACTAAAACACTTAGCACAACCAACAAATTGGTTTGCCCCTTTTAGTCTCATATTGTGGAATCACATTCATAGTCATACTTATGAATATACTACAACATTATTCGCAATAGTCTCTAATTATCTCATAATTATTGAAACCACCTTTTCTCATAACTCATATGAAAAATGTTTATGCGAATCATTAAATAGATCCTTATTTATAAAACAGAGTGTTTATCAAATAAATCTAAATGCTATTATTAAACCCCCTAAAATAAAACCCTTCTTTGAGACCACACAATATCAAATAGTGTGTGATTACAATATCTTAGGACATATCAAACTCCTTTGAAATATTCTAAACATTGTAATTTGTGATAACACTTCTCACAAGTCCGCATACTAACATATAACTCAAATATTTTTGTCTCTTTTGATCAAATCATAAAGACTCAATTTTCTTGTTAACTTAATATCCTAAACTCCAGAAATTTTATTTGATCTCATCAAATATCATAATTCGAATAAATACACCTATTTAATCATTTATGATGGAGTACACAAAATAATGACATCCAACATTTGCTGAAAATACAACCAACACTTGTGTTTATTTTTCGGCAATTCATGGCACTCTTCCAAAGGGTGGCATTTTAGTCATACTCCTTACAATAAGGCGCATTGATAAAACATCAAAATGTTTATTCAATCTTTAGCACGACTAAAACAATTGTCATTATTAAGTTTTGGATATTTTAGTATGCAACATATTTTTTTATAAATGTTTAACTAATTTATCATCTAGATTATAATAAGAATAACACACTTATAATCGAAAACTTGTGATTTCCAAAAAGGATCACTCATGAAAATAGAACAACCATTGTCTTTAACATGAATAACCGTCTCACATAAGCAAGACACACTAATTAAAATCACACTTAATTCGATTATAAAACTTATTCAAATCCTCTAATCCAAATGATAAATGTAGAGACAGATCGTTGCCGGCATCAACTCCTTGATTGCCACTATTCTGCAACGTCTTCCCATATCCTTTATGCAAATCTCAAGCAGCAGGTTCTGTTTTCATAAAACAGAATGAGTATCAAATACTTATCGAAACCGCCACAATTGCAATTTGGACTTAAACACTTATAACTTGTATATCACTATATACTTTCTGCATTGTCAACTTCTCTTGCTATGGGTTCCACTTTGACATGACGCAGCCGAGACACAAATTCATAGAAAGTGATCAAATCCCTTCCCATGACATAGTCTCCGACATAATTCTTGAAGCTGGGGAGAAGCTAGCGTATCACCCCATCTATCGCGAAACCGTCATTCATCTCGTGGTTCCAAACAAGCACTAGACGATGATGTATCTCATGCATTATCCTCAGGTGTTGTTCCAAGCAAGTGTTCTCTTCCATCTTGAGTGAAAGAAAACCGTTCAGACATTCAAACCTTACAATTCTAACTTGCGCTGAAAAACTATTTTTCAGCTCATCAACAATCTCCATTGCAGTCAAGTTCTTGAATTGTCTACTTAGGTCAGAATTCATGAAGGTGCACATCATCCACTTGACTTTCAAGTAGGTGGTTCAAAACCACTCCATGTACTCTTCATCGCTTGCAGAAAAATTTGGGTTTATCTCCTATTGGTTCTTCTAGCACGTAGAGCTGAGCATGGGTGTTTAGGACTTCTTTCAAATACAGGTACCACTTAACAAAATGACCCATCGAGACGCAGTATTCAGCAACGAACAGACTACCGTAGTTGACCATGATCTACAAGGATTTTTGCAAAGACATCTGGACTTTTGTTTATGATAATTTTAGTTCATCTTAATGAACTCCCACTAAACTCAACATCTCTCTGGTTGTTTAGTGACACACGATCCAAATCCACTACACCACAACCGATCATCACGTGAGATGATGTAGCTTCAAAGGTGAACATCGCCATGTTGATCATATCATCCATATGACTCGTGTTTAGCCTTTCGGCTCTTGTGTTCCGAGGCCATGTCTGTACATGCTAGGCTCGTCAAGGAAACCGTAGTATTTCCGCGTGTGTAAATCTGGCTTACACCCGTTGTATGTGAACGTTGAATCTATCACACCCGATCATCACGTGGTGTCTCAAAACGACGAACTTTCGCAACGGTGCATACTAGGGAAGAACACTTCTTGATATTAACGTGAGAGATCACCTTATCATGCTACCGTCGCGATCACATCTAAGCATAACAATAAGGTGCACAAAAAGGGATTAACATCACATGCAATTCATAGTTGTGATATGATATGGCCTTTCTTCTTATGCTTTTTGATCTCCATCTTCAAAGCACAGGCAAGATCTCCATCTCCGGCATGATCTCCATCATCGTGGCGCCATCACCATGGTTGTCCACCAACTATTGCAACTACAACTAATGCTACTCTTAGCAATAAAGTAAAGCAATTACATGGTGATTCATCGACACGCAGGTCACATAAAATAAAAGACAACCATATGGCTCCTGCCGGTTGCCGTACTCGACGACATGCAAGTCGCGAAAGATTACAAACATGATCATTGCATACATTATCACAAATCACATATTGGCCATACCACATCACATGACCCCCTCTGCAAAAACAAGTTAGACGTCCTCTACTTTGTTTATGCAATTTTTACGTGGCTTGGGTCAACGAGATAGAACCGTTCTAATCTACGCAAAACCACAACGGTGATATAGTAGTTGCTTATTTACTCATCCTTTTGAAAGGCCTTCCATTGAAAATTGCATCTTCACTAAAGCAAGAGAAACAGACACCCGCCAGCCACTTATGCAAAACAAGTTGCATGTCAGTCGTGGAACCGGTCTCTCGTGCGTGGACGAGTAAGGTTGGTCCGGGCCGCTTCATCTCACAATACTGCAAAGACGCAAAGTGCACGCGAGAAGGTAGCAACATAAAATATCAACGCCCACAACACTTGTGTTCTAATCGCACCAACATCTACGAATAGATCTAGGCTCTGATACCACTGAAGGGGTCGCAGCATAGAAAACAAAAAATTTCCTACGCAACAAGCGGAATAAACCCCAAGGATCTAGATCTACTAGATGGAGGTAGCGAAGATGAGATCCAATCTCTTACCCTTGAAGATCAACAAACGCGTTTTGTCGGTGTAGGGGTTGGCTAGTCGATCCCCGCAACTAGACTCATCTAGTCGCGAGGAGATGTATTTCCTCGAAGTCCAATCCGATGAAGTGCCACAAGGGGTAGCACCTCCGCGGTATCCACACGTACGGCTCGATGTAGATCTCCACCTTCTTGATCCCGCAAGCAAGGTGGAGATGGCTAGATGGATCTCGGCACCACGACGGTTGTGGTGGCGTTGATGGTGTAGTCTCCACGAGCATGGCTTCGCCAAGCCAAGCAAGAGGAGAGGGAGAGGAGGAGGTGCAGCAGCAGCCCTACATCTAGGGGTGGTGCGGCAAGCCTTGGTGGAGGAGATGGCGGCAGCCCTGCGGGAGAGGTGGCGCCATGGGGAGGTGAAGGAGGCGGCGGCTAGGGCAAGGGAGAGGGGTGCGGCTAGGCAGCCTTGGATGGGGCGCACCCCTCCCCTACCCTCCTTTTATATGGGCGGCTAGGGTTTGGGGAGGGCTGGCCGGCCCCCCCTTTCCTTGGCCCCCAAGTTGGGGCGCCTCCCCTTGGGCCCTTTGGCCCGCATGGGCCCCTTTGGGGCAGGTGGTGCGGCTGGCCCTTTAGGCCAGTCCACCACCCTTCATGCCACGTGGGCCCCATACTCCTATGGGCCCCACTTCTAGACTCCTCTAGAACCTTCTAAAATATTCCGGAACCCTTCCAGAAAATCCCAGAACTTTTCCGATACCTCCGGAAAACCACTTTCCTTATATGAATCTTATTCTCCGGACCACTCCGGAACTCCTCGTGACGTCCGGGATCCTATCCGAGACTCCAAATCACCATTCGTTCATACCATCAAATATCTCATCGCTAACCCTAGCTACATCGGAGCGTTAAGTGTGTGACCCTACGGGTTCGAGAACATGCAGACATGATCATATCAATAATCAACAACGGGACCGGGATGCCCATATTGACTCCTACATATTCAATGAAGTTCTTTATCGATTGAACCACGATGCCGGAGATTCTTAATCTCATATGCGATTCCCTTTGTCTCACCGATATATAATTTGCCCGAGACTTGATCGTCGATATCTCCATATCTGGTTCAATCTCGTTACCTGGCAAATTCTCTTTACTCGTCCATAATATAGGATCTCCGTGATTAACACTTAATCACATGGTTGCAACCTTCAGATGCTATATTACCGAGAGGGCCCAGAGATATCTTTTCCGTCACAAGGAAGGACAAATCCCAGTCTTGATTCATGTCACCCAACAAATACCATCGGAGATACCTGAAAGCCACCTTTATAATCACCCAGTTACGAAGTGATGTTTGATGTCCACAAAGTATTCCTCCGGTAAACGGGAGTGACATAATCTCATGGTCTAAGGAAACTATACTTGGCATACTAAAAGTGTTGGCAATAAAACTGTTGTGACACGATCAATTGCAACTCTTTATTATTTGGGTCTTGTCCATCACATCATTACTCCTAATGATATGACTCCATTATCAAGTGACTATAACAAGTCCATGGTTAGGAAACTCTAACCATCTCTTGACTAACGAACTAGTCGGTAGAGGCTTACTAGGGACACCTGTTTGTTTATATTCCACACATGTATTATGTTTCCGGTTAATACAATTATAGCATGGATAATAAACTATTATCATAAACATGAATATGCTAATAAACCATTTTATTATTGCCTCTAGGGATAT